>PVKU01002258.1:178270-238284 GCA_004027475.1 Anoura caudifer | reverse complement strand
CCCCAAAAAAAAAACCCCAAAACACAAAATGAATGAACTAAGCCAACACCTAGAACAGGAACAGAATCACAGAATGGAGATAACATGGAGGGTTAGCAGTGGGGAATCCGAAGGGGTAATGGAGGGAAAAGTACAAGGAATAAGTAGCATAAATGGTAGATAGAATATAGACAGAGGGAGGTTAAGAATAATATAGGAAAAAGAAGGACTTCTGGCCAAGATGGAGGCATAGGCAGACACACTGTGCCTCCTCTCACAACCAAAATTAAGGACAACAAAGATTTAGAAGCAAGAAAACAACCAGAACTCAGAAAATCAAACTGTTTGGAAGTCCAACAATGATTAATCCAGACCGGTAAGAGGGGCGGAGTCGCAGCAGGAAAAAGCGGAGGTGTGGACCGGGCACGCAGGCAGCAGCAGCTGGCAGCCCCCAGGTGCACAGGCAGCAACTAGGAGACCCTGGGCATGGGGTGGCAACTGTGCAGAACCAGTGAGGCCGCACAAGGCAGCTGGCTGACTGGGTGGTCCCACATTCAAGCGCAGAGAATCCAGGCAAAGGGGAAGCGGTGGAAGGGACTGGAATCCGAGAGTGAGCAGGGCAAGCGCCATTGTCTCCTCTCAGACCCCACCCCCAAATACAGCGTCACTACCCTGTGACTGGGCTGTCCCGCCCTGGGGAACACCTAAGGCTCCACCCCTCGCTACGTAACAGCCACGACCAGACCAAAACAACAACAACAACAACAACAACAACAACAACAACAACAACAACAAAACCCAGAAATGAAAATGGCTCGAACCAGAGAGCAAATCAAAGCCCCAGAGCCAATTTTTCTAAGCAACGAAGAGATTGCCAACCTATCAGATGCACAATTCAAAACCCTGGTGATCAGGATGCTCACAGAATTGGTTGATTTTGCTCACAAATTAGATGAAAAAATGAAGGCTACAATAAGTGAAATGAAGAAAAATGCATGGGGAACCAATAGAGATGGGAGGAAAACTGGGACTCAAATCAATGGAGTGGACCAGAAGGAAGAAAGAAACAACCAAACAAAAAACAAGAATTCAAAAAAATGAGGAGAGGCTTAGGAACCTCCAGGACATCTTTAAACGTCCCAACATCTGAATTATAGGGGTACCAGAAGGGGAAGAAGAAGAGCAACCAGTGGAAAACTTATTTGAACAAATAATAAAGGAGAACTTCCCCAGTCTGGCAAAGGAAATAGACTTCCAGGAAGTCCAGGAAGCTCAGAGAGTCCCGAAGAAGTTGGACCCGAGGAGGAACGCACCAAGGCACATTATAATTACATTAGCCAAGATTAAAATGAAGGAGAGAATTCTAGAAGCAGCAAGGGATAAGGGAACAGTCACCTACAAAGGAGTTCTCATCAGACTGTCAGCTGATTTCTCAAAAGAAACCTTACAGGCAAGAAGGGGCTGGAAAGAGGTATTCCAAGTCATGAAAGGCAAGGACCTACATCCAAGATTGCTCTATCCAGCAAAGCTGTCATTTAGAATGGAAGGGCAGATAAAGTGCTTCTCAGATAAGGTCAAGTTAAAGGAGTTCATCATCACCAAGACCTTATTATATGAAATGTTAAAGGGACTTATCTAAGAAAAAGAAGATAAAAAATATGAACAGTTAAAAGACAGCAAACTCACAGGTATTAACAACCACACCTAAAACAAAAGCCAACTAAGCAAACCACTACAACAGGAGCAGAAACCCAGAAATGGAGATCACATGGAGGGTTAGCAATAGGGGAGTGGGAAGAGGAGAGAGGGGGACAAGGTACGTAGAGCAAGTAGCACAGACGGTGGGCAGAAAATAGACAGCGGGAGGGCAAGAATAGTGTGGGCAATGTAGAAGCTAAAGAACTTATGACACATGGGCATGAACTAAAGGGGGGAATGTGGGTGGGAGGGGGTGTGCAGGGTGGAGGGGAATGAAAGGGGGAAAATGGGACAACTGTAATAGCATAATCAATAAAATATAATTAAAAAAAGAAAAAAGAAAAAGAGAAGTCAAAGAACTTATATGTACGACCCATGTACGTGAACTAATGGAGGCGGGGGGCAGAATGCAGGTGGGAGAGGTTGTGCAGGCTGTAGCGGAACAAAGGGAGGGAAATTAGACCACTGTAAAAGCATAATCAATAAAATATATTAAAAAGTTTAAAAACAGTACAAAAAGAAAGTCTTGCAATTTTGATATATGTCAATTGTTTCCATTTCTAACATGACATGTAATAATTTTTGCAATCCATTTTCCATTCCTTATGGACTTTCTTGAGAAAAATGATAAGCTTCTTTCTTCAACAATATTCTAAAGTGAGCTACACCAAAAGCATAGCTGTTATTTGTGTAAATATTATTTATTTGATCTGTGACCAATTGGCATGTTTGAGTTAAAAAATTAATTGGGCTTGTTAGGCAGATCTTATTCAGGTAAATAAGAACTTTCAATTCTATCACCATGGAAGTTATTGCATATCCAACCTGGTGACATCCTGTTTATCTTTCAAAGATCCATTTGTAAACTAAATTGTTGGCATTTTCAGAAAGCTTTCTATTCCAAGGAACAAAAGGTGATCAGTAAAGTAAGCCACATGCAATTATCCAGGTCTTCATCCTGCAAGGAAAGTAGCAAAGTTTCTGGGTTAAGATTGTTACATGAAGTTCAAATAAAATCAGCTAAAGAAAGAGAGATCCATTAACTGTTTTATTGTTTATGTGCAAAACATGTCTATAGCAAAGAAAGTTTATATTTAAAGTCCCTCAGAGTGGAAGATTTATATAATTGTTAAGATATTTTATATCTTATTTTACTTTGGATTTTAATGAATTAGATCAGGTAAATTTGACTTTGATAGGACATATAAAGGCTGGAGTGTTCACAAAAAATTGGAATCTAATTGTGACAATATTTAATCAAACCAAATAATTGTCTAGGCTGTTTTTTTTGTTTTTGTAAGAGAAAAGATAGAATTTCTCTGAGTCTTTCAGAATTAATTATTAATGCATCTTTGTATTTTAGATAACAAAAGTATTTTACTTGTGGTAAACAGGATCGGAGCTTATCCTTTGATATTTATGTCCTTTTATTGCTAGCTGTTGTAATAGGTAAATTGTTTCCTTTGGGGAATCTAGTAATTTCTTAAAGCATAAACCACCCACGTATTGCATTAGAGTAGAATCTCTAAGAAAATTACCACAATTTAAATCAGCTTTTACTATTAAGGAATAGTTGGGACTCTCTGTACATAACTGAAACTTGTAATCTCCCCAGGGGAAAGTGAAAATATATTTCTGTCTTTTTTATTTACAGAAATGCTGAAAAAGACAGTACATAAATCTATCACTAAAAATATTAGCAGTTTACAGAAATGGCTGATAATAGGTTATGCGAATTTGGAACCACAGGATGTTTGGGAATAACTATTTTATTTACAGCTATGTGATTCTGCACAAATATTTATAATTTCCCACTAGGTTCTCTACCAGAAAAATAGGAGAACTACAGGGACTTTTACAGAGAATTATAAGTCCCCTTTTAAAGTAATCATTTATAATAGAGTTAATTCCAGCTTATGTATAAAGGATATCAGTGACTGGAAAAGGCCTGATGTTGCATTGGGACCTCCTGCATCAAATGTTTTGTCTCACAATTATTTTCTCTCATGGAAGTTTTTTTTTTATATCATTTTTTCTAACTGGTTCAGTATTGGATTCATTGCTTCTTTTTTAAGAAAAATCTTGCCCTATCAGGTGAATTAGGGTAGATTTGATTAGCAAAAATATATATTGTCACATAACATTCCCTAGTTGGGAGTAGATTCTGATTTAAAAACAGCAAGAAGGACTAGATATCCCTACCATTTGCACAGAAGATTTACTCTGAGGGAGGAGGAAAATAAGTTAGATGTTTAAGAACAGATAAAGCAGCTCCAGTATCTACAAAAGCATTAACAATTTTATAGTAATTTTAACTTCTGTCTCTATTCATTTTAATTGTATTCCCCTTACCAACAACCCTCTTATATCCCCTACACCCCATAATCAACACATTGTTGTTCCTGTCCATGAATCGTTTTTTTTTGCTTGCCCCCTACACCCTCTAACCATCCATCACCCCATAGCTGTCAACCTGCTCTCTATCTATGAGTCTGTCTCTCTTTTGCTTGCTAGTTCAGTTCATTCATTAGATTCCAAATATGAATGAAATCACGTAGTACTTGTCTTTGTCTAACTGTCTTGTTTCACTTAGCATAATGTTCTCCAGTTCCATCCTTACTGTTGAAAAGGGTATATTTTTTCTTTGTTTTACAGCCAAGTAGTCCATTATGTAAATTCCCCACAGGAGTTTTATCCACTCATCTACTGATGGACACTTGGGCTGCTTCCATACCGTGGCAATTGTGAATAATGCTGCAGTGAATATAGATGTGCTTATGTTCTTTTGAATTAGTGTTCTGGATTTCTTTGGACATATTCCCAGAACTGGAAATGCTGGATCAAAAGAAATTACATTTTCAATTTTTTGAGATATCTCCATTCTACTTTCCACAGTGGTTGCACCAATGTGTATTCCCACCAACAATGCAAAAGGATTCCACTTTCTCCATATCCTTGGCAGTACTTGTTTGTTGATTTATTGATGATGGCCATTCTGACCGATGTAAGGTGATATCTTGTGGTAGTTTTAGTGTGCATTTCTCTTACGATTAGTGACATTGTGCATCTTTTCATATGTCAATTGGCCATCTTTAGTCATTTTTGGAAAAGTGTTATTCAGGTCCTTTGACCATTTTTAATTAGACTGTTTGGATTGAGTTTTGAAAGTTCTTTATAAATTTTGGATACTGACCACTTATCAGAAATATTGCGGAATATTTTCATGGGCTGTCTTTTTATTTTGTTGATTGGTTTCCTTTGCTGTGCAAAAACTTTTTATTGTGATATAGTCTTATTTGTTAATTTTTCTTGTTTGTTTCCCTTCCCTGAGGGGATATATCAGATAAAATATTGCTACAATCAATTTTTGAGATTTTGCTGCCTATGTTTTCTACTAGGATTTTTATGGGTTTGCAACTAACATTTAAGTGTTTGATACACTTTTTAACTTTTTTCATTGTTGTTTAATACATTTTGAATTTACTCTTGTGCGTGGTGTAAGAAGGCGGTCTATTCATTTTTCTGCACATATCTGTCCAATTTTTTCCAGCATCATTTATTGCATAAACTATGTTTAGTGCATTGTGTGTAATTGCATCATCTGTCAAATATTAATTGACCAAATATATGTGGGTTTATTTCTAGGCTCTCTTATTTATTCCATTGATTTATGTGTTTGTTTTTATGCCAGTACCATGTTGTTTTCATTACTATGTACGTATAGTATGTTTAGATATTAGATAGCATGATTCTTCTAACTTTGTTCTTCTTTCTAAGGATCACCTGTGTAGTGTAGGGCCTTTTGTGGTTCCATATACATTTAAGAAATATTTGTTCTAGTTCTGTGAAATATGTCATTGAAATCTCCATAGGAATTGCATTGAATTTATAGATTATTTTGGGTAGCATGGACATTTTAGTTATGTTAATACTTCTCATATGTAACCATATATGTGCTTACACTTATTGGTTTCTTTTTCAATTTCTTCAGTGTCATAATTTTCCATATCCAGGTCTTTTACATCTTTTGTTAGAATTATCCAGTTGTTTATTGGTTTTGGCAATTGAGAATAGGATTGTTTTCTTAATTTATCTTTCTGTTAGTTCATTATTGGTAATTTAAAAATGCAACTGATTTCTGCATATTAATTTTGTATCCTGATACTTTCCTGAATTCAGTTATCAGTTTTAGTAGTTTATTGGTAGAATCTTTAGGGTTCTCTATGACAAAATCATGTCATCTGAAAATAAAGATAGTTTTACTTTTTCCTTTCCAATTTGGATTTTTTTTATTTCTTTTTTTCACATTCTTTATCATTTTCAGTCACAGTTGTCCCACTTTTTCCTCTGTTGTCAATTCATTTATTTATTTAGATTTGGGAAAAAACAATTATTTTTCCAGGGTATTATTTTGCATACAGATGTCATTATTGCTTCCTGGAGTTCGCTTTTAATGCATAAGCATAAATAAAAAGGCAAAAACATTTATATAGATATGGAATTGATAATATCCATGTATAATGTGTACCCTTGTTTTTCCCTCACAAATTTGGGCTAAAAAGTATACATTATACATGGCAAAACACTGTAGCAGTGTTAAATCCTCTTGTTGAATTGTTCCCTTTATCATTATGTAGTGTCCTTGTTTGTCTCTTAATATAGACTTGATTTTCAAGTATATTTTTGTATAAAGTATTGCTACATTACCTTTTCTTTCCTTTCCATTTGCATGAAATATTTTTTCCCATCCTTTTAGTTTTAGTCTGTGTGTAATTTGTGATCTGAAGTGGGTCTTTTGGAGACAACATATATATGGGTCCTTTTTTATTATTCATTTAGCTACTCTATGTTTTTTATTGGAGAATTTAAGCTATTTACATTTAAGATGATTCTTTATATACATGCATATTTATTGCCATTTTATTTTTTAACTATTTTCTTCTCTTTTGATTAGTTCTTTTCATCTTCGTTTTCTTAAAGAAGCCCTTTAACACTTGTTGCAATATCTGTTTGGTGTTAACAATGCCTTAAGCTTTTTCTAATTCAATTTTATTTCACATTTTTTATTTTGATTTTTTTCTTTATTGTTTTTCAAGCACAGTTTTCTCCATTTTCCTCCAACCACATCACATGGATCCACACACCTCAACCTCCCACATTCAAATCTAGCCCCCTTTGTCTTTGTCAATGGGTCCTTTACATGTGTTTCTTGATGACCCCTCCACTTCTTTCCATCATTATCACCCTCCCTGCCATTCTGGTTACCATTAGTCTGTTCTTTATTTCAAAATATCTGTTTATATATTTCTTGCTTGTTTGTTTGGTTGACCAGTATCTGCTTATAAGTGAAATCAGATGATATTTGTCTTTCACTGCCTGACTTATTTTACTTTTCATAATGCTCTCCAGTTCCATCCATACCATTGCGAAGAGTAGGAGCTCCTTCTCTCTTTCTGCTTCATGACATTCCATTGGTAAATGTGCCACTGTTTTTTTGACCCACTAACATACAGATGGGCATTTAGGGTGCTTCCAACACTTGGCTAGGTAAATTGTGCGCTATGAACATTGAGGTGCATGGGTTCTTTTGAACTGGTGTTTTGGGATTCTTAGGGTATAATCCCAGCAGTGGAATTAATGGGTCAAAAGGCAGTTCCATTCCTATTTTTCTGAGGAAATTCCATATTGCTTTTTACTGCTTTTTACAGTGTTCTGCAAACCACCAAAATGTACTAGGGTTCTCTTTTCTCCATAACCTCGCCAGCACTTATTGTTTGTTGATTTTTTTTTATGATAGCCAGTCTGACCAGTGTGCAGCAGTATCTCACTCTGGTTTTAATTCACATCTCTCTGATGCCTACTGATGCTGAGCATCCTTTCATAGGCCTCAGGGCTCTCTGTATGTCCTTCATAGAGAAGTGTCTGTTCAAGTCCTATGCCCATTTTTTAATTAGGTTGTTTGTCTTCCTGAAGTGGAGTCATGTGAGTTCTTTATGTATTACAGAGATCAAACTTTTGGCTGAGGTATGATTTGCAAATACATTTTTCCCTAGGGTTCATTTCATTTTCATTGTGCTGACATTATCTTTAACCCTGCAGAAGCTCTTTATTTTGATGAAGTCCCTTTTGTTTATCCTTTCCTTTATGTCCTTTGCTCTAGGGGACATATCAATGGAAATATTGCTGCATGGAATATATGACATTTTTCCTGCCTATGTTCTTCTCTAGGACACTTACAGTTTTATGACTTATATTTGTCTTTTATTCACCTTGAGTTTATTTTTGTGCATGGTGTAAGTTGGTGGCTGAGTTTCTTTTTCTTTTTCTTTTTTTTCTGCATGTAGCTGTATACATCTCCCAACACAATTTGCTGAAGAGGCTATTTTTACACCATTTATGCTTCTGCTCCCTTTGTCAAATATTAATTGACCATAGAGACTTGGGTTTATTTCTGGGCTCTCTATTCTGTTCTATTGATCTAAGTGTCTTTTCTTATGCCAGTACCAGACTATTTTGATTACAGTGGCCTAGTAATATAGTTTGATATCAGGTATTTTGATCTCTCCTACTTTGTTTTTCTTTCTCAAAATTGTTGTGGCTATTCAGGGTCATTTGTCTTTCCATATAAATTTTTGAAATATTTGTTCCATATCTGTGAAATATCCCATTGGCATTTTAAAAAAGATTGCATTAAATCTGTAAATTTGTTTGGGTACTATGAACATTTGAATGATATTAGTTCTTCCAATACATGAACATGGTATATTCTTCCATTTTTTTGTCTTCATTAATTTCTTTCTTCAGTGTTGTGTTGTTTTCTGAGTAAGGGTCTTTTGCCTACTAGGTTAGGATTATTCCTTGGTACTCTATTTTTCTTGCTGCTATAATGTATACTATAGCCTGAAACAATGCTAGAGGGCAGTGCAGTCCTAGGCAGGAATGGGCAGTTCCCTGGTCAATCAGGCCAAGAAAGAATACATAAAATCCTGTGAAACCTGCTTTAATAAGCATGCTCTCAATTTTCTGATCAGGGTCCAAGCATAAAATGAGTTTATTTTCCAAAGTCTATGGCCCTTTAGCCATCTGGCCTTGGCTCAGAATGTGCCCTCATAGTTCTTTGAATGTTATCTATTGTTTGATCATTACTGCCTGACAATGATTGATGAGCTTTACCTGTATTCCTGTTCAAATTGAACCAAATAAAAGCCCACTGAGGAACAGACTCAAGGCCCTTCTCCTTTGAGAGACTGGCCACCTTTCTTCCCCAAGCATCATGTCTTGGTAGACTTATTCTCATCTGTGGCAGACCAGGGGTGGGAGGCTCTGTGGAAGGAGCCCTGCCACATCTAGCACCCAAACAGAGACCTGCTATGACCAGAGGCTAGGAGCCCTCATCATGGCTGGGGGGCTCTGCTGGACAAAACTCTCCCACAAGCAGACATCTTTGTCTTGTTCCTGATCTTAGGAAGAAAGCTATTAATCTTTTGCCTGTTGAGTATGATCTTGCCTGTAGGTTCCTTGTATATGGCTTTTATCATGTAGAGATATGCTCCCTCTACTCCCATTTTACTGAGTATTTTTCATCATAAATGGATACTGCACCTTATCAGATGCTTTTTCTGCATCTATTGATATGATCATGTGATTTTGTCCTTCCTTTTTTTATGTGATGCATTGCATTTATTGATTTGCAAATGTTGTACCATCCTTGCATCCCTAGGGTGAATCCCACTTGATCATGGTGTATGGTGTTTTTAATTCATTTCTGGATGCAGTTTGACAATATTTTGTTGAGGATTTTAGCATCCATGTTTATCAGTGATATTGTCCTGTAGTTTTCTATCTTTATTGTGTCTTTATCTGGTTTTGGTATTAATATGATGTTAGCTTCATAAAAAGAGATTGGGAGTCTTCCCTCATCTTAGAATTTTTTTTTTGAATAGTCAGAGAAGGATAGGGTTATCTCTTTCTTAAATATTCAGTAGAATTCTCCTTTGAAACTATAGTCCAGGGAATTTGTGTGCCAGGAGTTTTTTGATTAATGCTTTGATTTCACCAGCTGGTATCAGTCTCTTCAGGCTTTCTGCTCTTCTTCATTTAGTATTGGAAGTTTATATTTTTCTAGAAATGTATCCATTTCTCTCAGGTTTTCAAATTTTGCAGCATATTGCTGTTTGTAGTAATTTCTTACAATCCTTTGTATCTGTGTGGTATCTGTTGTAATCTCTCCTATTTCATTTCTGAATTTATTTATTTGGGTCCTTTATCTTTTTCTTGATGAATATTCTTAATTGCCTGTCAATTTTGTTTATTTTTTCAAAGAAATACTCCTGCATTTATCGGTGCTTTGGATTGTTCTTTGAGTCTCTATGTCATTTAATTTTGCTCTGATCTTGGTTATTTCCTTCCTTCTATTTGCTCTGGGCTTTGTTTGTTGTTGTTCCTCCAGTTCTTGTAGATGTATTGTTAGCTTGTATTTTTAAAATTTTATTTTTAAAGTATCTTTATTGATTATGCTATTATGGTTTTTCCAATTTCCCCCCTTCCCCCCAACATGCCTCCCAACCCTTCAACATTCCCCCACCTTAGTTCATGTCCATGGGTTGTACATATAAGTTCTTTGAGTCCTGTGTTTCCTATACCATTTTTATTTCTCCTCATCTATTTTATGCCTACTATTTATGCTTCTTATTCCCTGTACCCTCCCCCTCCCATTCTTCCCTTTCCCCTCCCCACTGAAATCCCTACTTGTGAATTTTTTTTTTTAAGTAAGCTCCTGTCACTATGAACTTTCCTCCCAGGACTGGTTTCACTGGGTACCATAAGTTTCAGAGAGTTTTCATTTTTCTTTGTTTCCAGAAACTTTTTGATTTGCTCCTTTATCTCATTCTTAACTCATTCATTGTTTAATAGAATGTTATTCAATATCCATGAATAAGAGTGCTTTGAGCTTTTCCTTGAGGTTGGTTTCTAGTTTCAGGCCCTCATGATCTGAGAAAATGTTTGATATGATTTCAGTTTTTTTGAATATGTTGAGGCTGGTTTTGTGTCCTATTATTTGGTCTATCTTTGAAAATGTTCCATGTGCAGTTGAAAATAACATGTACTTTGCTTATTTGGGATGAAACATTATATATATATGTTAAATTGATTTGATCTAGGGCATTGTTCAATGCTGAAATATCCTTTTTGATATTTTGTTTGGAAGATCTATCCATTTTTGACAGTAGGGTGTTAAAACCCCTAGTGTAAGTGTATTAATGTCTATATCTTTCCTGAAGTCCTCCAAGATTTTTCTTATATATTTGAGTGATCCTATGTTGGGTACATATATATTTATATAGCTTATGTCTTCTTGATAGATTCTTCCCTTGAGTATTATGAAGTGTCCTTCTGTGTCCCTTTTTATGGCTTTTATTTTGAATACTATCTTTTATAAGTATTGCTATTACAGCTTTTTTTTCCCTTCCCATTTACTTGGAATCTTTTCCCAACTCTTTCCTTTCAGTCTGTGTAGGTCTTTTTTTGTGAGGTGGGTCTCTTGCAGGCAGGATAAGTGCAGATCATATTTTCATATTAATTCAGCTACCCCATGACTTTTGATTGGGTCATATAATTCATTTACATTTAAGGTCATTATTGATTGGTACTTATTCATTTCCTCCCTTCATAACTTTGTTTCTCTCTTATTCTTTTTCTTCCTCTTCTTAAAGCAGTCCCTTTAGCATATCTTGCAGTGTTGGTTTGGTGGGATATAGGGAACCATTTTGCATGGCATGTAAATGTAGCTCAGCACTCACATGGAAAAACAGTGGAGAACAAGTTGGCACACAGGACCATGCCCTTGGAGAGTCTTTCCCATGGGGAATCAGGCCTGCATTGTACCTGGGCTGCTATGAGACTTGCTTTTGATAAAACTCCCTCACCCTGAATTGAGGCAGCAAGTGCTTACTGTAACTTCCTAAAGTCTGTGCTAAACCTCCCAAGTATGGAGTGTAACCAGTTCAACTACTTTTCCCCCTGATCTGTAACATCCTTCTCTTTGAAGTAATTGGCAAAATTCTTTCCTTTGTTATCTACAAAAGGTAATCACCTGCAGCAAACCTGTGCATAGTAAATGAGGACCATCCTCCATGTAATGTACCCAGAAAAGCAATAAAAGCCTGTCCAGGCATGGGCTGGGGCCCTCTGGCCCTCTCACATAGCCACAGATGTTGTGGCAATCAAGCCTCTCTGCAGATGGGGATGGTTACTTGACCATCAGTTGGTCAAGTTACTCTCCTGGTTAGCGGGATTGTAGTCTGGATCATCCTCATCATTCTCGAGCTCCAAGTCATCCATTTCCTGGACAAAGACTTATCTACCTCCACATTGTTTCCAGCATCCTCCAAGATCTGGATATCAGATGTGCCGAGATTATGATCTGTTTCAAATAACTGTTTCCCACTTAATTTAATTTTTCCTGCTTGTTCTTCTTCTTTCATTCATTTCTTTTTAATTTCCAAGAGTTCTGCATCAAAGTTGGCTTTCCAATTTAAGAATTTCTCCATTGTAACAGGAGTGCCATGAAATAATTGCTTTTCAGCTTCTTCTGCTTTTTTGTATTTCTTTTTTTTCTCTCCTAGATTTTATTTGATCCAATATTTCATTTAATTTTTCTTGCACAGCTGTCACAAAAGATCATCAACATACCAAGATTTTTTTATGTCTGTAATGCTAACAATTATAAAATACTTGAAACATCATTATCTTCTAGATTTTCCTAGGAGAATATTTCATAAAGCCACAATATACACAGATCCTGCAGGCCAGGAATAGCATCAGTGGAAGGGTACACTTCCTGTCTGCTTTGGTCTGTGAAACTCCTTATTTCATGATCCATTTTAATTGAGAGCCTTGCTGGGTAGAGTAGCTTTGGTTGTAGGGCTTTGCTTTTTATAACTTGGAATATTTCTTGCCATTGCCTTCTGGCTTGTGGTGTTTCTTTTGAAAAATCCACTGCCAACCTTATCGGAGTTTCCTTGAATGTTTCTTCCTGTTTCTCCCTTGCTGCTTTTAAGATTCTCTGCCTTTAAAATTTGATGTTTTCATTATGATGTGTCTTAGAGTAACCCTCTTTGTTTTCTTTTTTAAAATATATTTTATTGATTTTGCTATTACACTTGTCCCATTCTTCCCCCTTAATTCCACTCCACCCTATACACCCCCTCCCACTCACATTCCTCCCCCTTTAGTTCATGTCCATGTGTCATAAGTTCTTTAGCTTCTACATCTCCCATACTATTTTTGCCCTCTCCCTGTCTATTTTCTACACACCATCTACGCTACTTATTCTCTGTATCTTTTCCTTTCTCTCCTCCTCCCACTCCCCTGTTGCTAACCCTCCATGTGATCTCCATTTCTGTGTTTCTGTTCCTGTTCTACTTGTTTGCTTTTGTTTTAGGTGTGGTTGTTAATAACTGTGAGCTTGCTGTCATTTTACTGTTCATATATTTTTCTTTTTTTTTCTTAGATAAGTCCCTTTAGCATTTTATATGATAAGGGCTTGGTGATGAGGAACTGCTTTAACTTGTCCTTATCTGAGAAGCACTTTATCTTCCCTTCCATTCTAAATGACAGCTTCGCTGGATAGAGCAATCTTGGATGTAGGTTCTTGGCTTCCAAGATTTCAAATACTTCTGTTCAGCCCCTTCTTGCCTGTAAGGTTTCTTTTGAGAAATTAGCTGACAGTGTGATGGGAACTCCTTTGTAGGTGACTGTCCCCTTATCCTTTGCTGCTTCTAGAATTCTCTCCTTCATTTTAATATTGGCTAATGGAATGATGATGTGCCTTGGTGTGTTCCTCCTTGGGTCCACCTTCTTTGGGTCTCTCTGAGCTTCTTGGACTTCCTGGAAGTCTATTTCCCTTGCCAGATTGGGGAAGTTCTCCTTTATTATTTGGTCAAATAAGTTTTCCACTTGTGGCTCTTCCTCTTCCCCTTCTGGTACCCCTATAATTCGGATTTTGGGACGTTTAAAGATGTCCTGGAGGTTCCTAAGCCTTTCCTCATTTTTTTTTTTTTTAATTCTTGTTTCTTCATTCTTTTCTGTTTGGTTGTTTCTTTCTTCTTGTACACTCTGCTGATTTGAGTCCCAGTTTTCTTCCCATCACTATTGGTTCCCTGTGCATTTTCCTTCACTTCACTTAGTGTAGCCTTCATTTTTCATTTAATTTGCATCCAAAATCAACCAATTCTGTGAGCATCCTGATCACCAGTGCTCTGAACTATGCATCTGATAGGTTGGCTATCCCTTTGTCGCTTAGATGTATTTGCTCTGACACTTTGATCTGTTCTTCCATTTTTTTTTTCTTTTTCTTTTTTTTGGTCTGGTTGAGCCTGTTATGTATGAGGGGTGGAGCCTTAGGTGTTCACCAGGGCAGGACACCTTACATCTCTGGGTCATGACACTGTATGTGGGGGAGGGGTCAGAGAGGGAACAATGACACTTGCTCGGCTCTCTCTCAGATTTCAGTCCCTTCTGCCACTTCCCACAAGCAATTTGGGTCCTTCTGGTGCTGATTCCCATGTGGGTGGGTTTGTCTACATTATAGTACCCTGTGGGTCTCTCCAAGGAACTCTGCTGTGAGGCTGGGAGTCTCTCCCGGCACCTCAACCCCCGCAAGTGTTTTCAATTGCTGTTTTCAGGCTTTATTCCCCTGTGCTGGGTCCCTGGGTTGCTCAGTCTGTCTCGCTCCCCAATTATGCCTGGTTTATCTGTGTACAAATGTGTGACCACCTGGTCAGCCAGCCGCTTTGAGCACTTCACTGGGTCTGCCTTCTGCCACCCTGTGCCCGGGGTCTGCCAGCCACTGCCTTTTCCTACCTCAACACCTCTCCACTGACCGCCAACTTTGCCCCTCTTACTGGTCTGGATCAATGTGCCTATTTATCTTCTTGGTTGTTGGACTTCTATACAATTCAACTTTCTGTCATTTCTAGTTGTTTTGTTTCCAAATTTTTGTTGTCCTTAATTTTGGTTGTGCAAGGACACACAGTGTGTCTACCTATGCCTCCATCTTGGCTGGAAGTCTAACCTTGTTTATTTTTATTTTGATTGGGACCTCTGTGCTTTCTGAACTTGTGTGGCTTTTCACTTCTGCAGGTTCAGAAAGTTTTCTGTCATTATTTTTTAAAACATAGTTTTTATCCCTTGCTCCTTTTCTTCACCTTCTGGTATTTCTATGGTTCAAATGTTTTTGTGTTTCATGTTATCTTGTTGTTCCCTTAAGCTGCCTTCATACTTTTTTGAGTTCTTTTAGTACAGCTGCTCTACCTGGGTGTTTCTTTCTATCTTGTCTTCTACCTTGCTAATTTGGTCCTCTGATTCATCCAGTCTGCCTATAATTCCTTCTAGTGTATTTTTAATTTCATATATGGTATTCTTCATTTCTTCTTGGTTCTTGTTTATACTTTCTATTTCCTTTTTTTATACTATTGTGTTTCTTACTCAGTTCCTTATAGTTGTCTGTGAGTTCCTTTATCATCCTTATCATGATTATTTTGAATTCTATATCTCATAGTTTGTTTGCCTCCATTTCCTTTAGCTCTTTTACTGGGGAGTCTTCCATTCCTTTTGATTTCAGGTTCTTTCTTTGTCTCCCCATTTTAGGTGACTCTTTTCATTTATTTCTGTGATTCCTGATGTTGGGGACAACTCTGTGTGGTTTTGGACATTGTAGCACTGAGAAAGCAAGCTCTGAAAGGGGCTAATAAGTCTCCCAGGGAAACTAGGTCATAACACAGGTAGTGGGCATGACTCAATTCTAACACCAAGGGTCCCATGGGAATCAGTCCTGAAATGTACATTTTTGTCCTCTGAAGCCAGCTCTTCTCAGTGATAAGCCTTGTCAGTATAACACAGTTGTTTGAGTTCAAGTCATAAGGAGTGAAACTCCCTATTTCATGATATACACCTTTACAGCCATCTGGCACTTGCATGGCTTGCAGACCCCAACCTGAAAAGATTTCTGTGTTTCTTTAATTGTTATCTATAGGTAGTTTAGTTTTTTATGACTCTAGCCTGTTGGAAATTGATTGATAAGCTCTGCATGCTGTATTCCCCTGCACTTCCCAACCCTAATAAAAGCCATGTTGGAGAAGGTCTCAGGGCATTCTCCACTAAAGGGAATCACCACCTCTTTTCCCACTGGAGCTACAAGATTACAGCTGGGATGACTCTTTGTTTCCATCTGCAGTGGCCCTGGGGACCTCACTGGCTGAAGTTCCCTTCATCCTGATGCTCTGCTTTGCCAGCTGTCTTTGTAGAGTCAACTTTTGTGGTAGCAATTCTTTGGGACTTAATAGTACAATCTCTTTGACATCCTTGTTTGGATGCTCTAGGGTTGCCCTTTCTTCCATTTGTGTGGGCTCTCTTATACTTGGTCTTTATCTGTTGGTGGCTCCTTTGTTGATAGGTTCTCCCCCACAGTGGGTTTACTGGACTCACAACTTCCACCTTGCCTTGTATGTGATCAGGGAAAAGGTGAAACGGAGTAAGGCAATGGGAGAGTATTTTATAGGATTTAAAGTACTATCAAGTAGAGAGCAGATAAGATATCCTTTGGAGAAGTACAGTAATAATCATGATATTTCACCCAGCTAGCCACTTTTTATAAAAGGTAAAAAGAGATAAGAGTCTTATTAAAAGGGAAAAAGAATGTGAGCTGACTTTGGAAGGCAGAGCACTTATTCAAGGTTACATGGTGAGATATTGTGAGAGTAAGAGAGTGAAACTTGGCATAGTGTGTGAGAGAATAAAGTTAACTGCAATAGTAATTAATCTCAAGAAGATGGGAAAATGGATTAAGGCCAGGGAAGAATGCTATGAGGATTTTGGAATAACAATAATTTGAGTAGAAATATATAATCTGAATGAAAAGAATAAAAAATAAAAGATCAAGAGTAGTTTGTTATTGGCATGGACAAAGCCAAAGGAGGTTGGTTCAAGGGTGGGAGGCAGGGATGGGCGTGGTGAGGGTCCAAGGTGGGGTGAAGATGGAGACAACTGTACTTGAACAACAATAAAAAAAAAAAACAAAAAACACATGAGTAGTGTGTTATTGGAACTCAAATGAAGTGAAAGAAGAAAAATTAAATTGTAATGTGAATGGGAGAGTAAAGAAAACCAATCAAACAATGAAATCAGACAAAACAAGACCAAAAAAAAGCTAAATGGAAAGAAGAGAAATAAAAAAAATAAATAAAAATAAAAAATAAATATAACAAAGAAATAAAATAATAAAATGCAAGTTCTGTAGGATAGCTAAATTAAATTTGTCTCAGCTGTTGGTTTTAGCCTTCTGACTTCTTTCTGGATCTGTGTTTGGTTTTCTCACAGCTCCAGGTCTTTTTGTCCTACACTGGGGAAAAAAAAGTCTCCTAGTGATTTTAAACCTGTCAAGCTGGTTTTGCTGTTCTTCTTGGATATGCAAGTGGGGGAGGAGGGGCTGGGCTCAGTTTTTTTTTTTTTTTTTTTTTCTCCTTTCCTGTGTTTTTGGGAGGACGGTGACTTGGTCTAGGCTACAATATGACAGATGCCCAGTTTCAGGCCCCTGCCCTTAGAAGCCTTGTGCAGCCCACATGGCCCATTGTGTATATGTGCCAGGCAGATGCCTCTAATCCACTTTGTTACACAACCCTTTGATCCATCCCTGAGGTGCACTGAGTGGGAGCAAATCACACCCCTCCTCCTCCCTCTTTGTTGGCCTGGGCCTGCGTGTGTGAAAAGTCCCTTCGGTGCTGTTAAATTCCCCTATTGAATTAAGCCTTTCTGGGCACTGCTACCTCTCTGAGCCTGTGGTCATCCCCTTTGATCAATCTGTGAGGTGCTCTGCATGGAAGCAAATCATGCTCCCCCCTTCACTGGTCTAGCTGCTCAGCACAATTGGTCCTTGTATAGCAGCTGAGAGCCATTTTTTTAAAGTGAATTCTCCTTGTTTGCAGCAGGCCATTTCTATCAAGCATCCAGCTTTTTGCACAGACCAACTTCAGAGACTATCTGGGTCATGATCTGTCATGGACTTGCTCTTCTCCAATCTCCAGTAGTCACTTGGCTTCCCAATTTCTCTGGTACTGTCCCAGCCAGAGACCACAGATCCAGCTAGCTTACACTGCCAGCTGTGTGTCCCTTACTGTGTCTTCAACAACCCCCCCCCCCCCAACCACCAAGAACTTTAAGCATCTCCTCATGCAGGTATGCAAACTCTGCTTTGAGAGGAGGCAGAGCTGTAAAGTCACAATCACTGATCTGGCTCTCCTCAAAAACTGCCACAGCAGCTGCGGTCTCCAGGCCAGGGCCTGGGGACCCTCCCATTGGCCTACAAAACCTCCTTACCATCCATTTTTTAAACATCCTCTGCAACCTTTGGCTTGCAAACTTCATATCAACTGGAATTCTGTGGGCTGTTCCCTCTGTTCCTCAAAAGATCATCTAGGTGTCTCAGTTGGGTCCATGAACAAATGGGTTCAGCTCCCACCTACCTCACCACCATCTTCCCCCTTCTCCTTCAATTTTAAATATCTGAGTAAAGTAGCCTTGGTTATGGCCCTTGCTTTTCATCACTTTGAATATTTTACGCCAATCTCTTCTGACCTGAAATGTTTCTGTTAGGAAATCAGATGACTATCTAGTTTGAGCTCCCTTGTAGGTAACTGCTTTTCTCTTGCAACTTTTAAGATTCTCTCCTTGTCTTCAAGCTTTGCTATTTTATTTATAATGTGTCTTGATGTTTGTATTTATAATTTGTCTTGATAGGTCTCTTTGGGTCCTTTTTGTTTAGGACTCTCTACTGCTCCTGCATGTGCATGTGCGTGCGTGCGTGTGTGCCTGTGTGTGTGTTTTCCTTCATCAGGTTAGGGAAGTTTTGGTCATCATTCCTTTATAGAGAATTTTGATGCCTTACTGACTCTCTTCTTTTTCTGGTATTCCCATGATGCAGATATTGTTATGCTTCATGTTGCCCCAATGGTTTCTTAAATTCTCTTCATTTTTTAAGTCTTCTTCTTTTTCTCATTCATCTTTTTCTTCTTCTTGCTATTCTGCTTTGGTGTTTTTCTCTACCTTGTCTTCCAAATCATTTATTCAATCTTCTGCTTCATGTAACCTACTGTTTATTTCTTTCCATTGTATCATTTATTTCAGATATGGCATTCTTTATTACTGACTGGTCATTTTTAATGGTTTCTATGACTTTTTCATGTCATAATCTTTACTTTTCGTAATCTTTACTTTTCATCATAATCTTTACTCTAAATTCTATATATGATAAATTAATTGTCTCCATGTCATTTTGTTCTTTTCCTGGGGAATTCTCTTGTTCTTCATTTCTGGTGTGTTTCTTTGCCTTCCTATTTTTGCCTTCTCTTTGTGTTTGTTTCTATGTATTAAGTAGATCTGCAAAGACTCTGGTGCAGACCTATGTTACACATTCCCTATGAATAGCTCTGGACAACCTATTTGGAACTATCAGTGTTCCTCAGATTGTAGCTGGCTCAGAGGATGGTCTGCTAAAATATCAGTACTTCCAGAGTTCCCTGTTGCCTGCAGGTTTTCTGTTAAGTTTAAATACTGAAATTGTCTCCAGCTGTACTCCTCTCCAGTCTGGCTTAAGCTCCATTGGTGGGGAGAGAGGGATTACCTAGGGTGGGACTACTGGTTCTCCTCACCTCGATGCCACTTGGAGTTGTGTGCTCTGCCTGAGGCTTCTGCAGTATGAGAAATGGCTCAGTAAAGAGATCCTGTGGCTGATCCTTTGGTTCCTGATCAGAACCGCTGACCCCAGACTCTATTTTCATGACTTTAGTGAGCTCTGTCCTCCCTCCCCTGGAGCCTGGAGTAAGAGGATACAAAGGAAATTTTATGCATTGGCTTTTTTAAAACCTCTCTACATCCCTAGACATCTCTTCCTGGAGGGAAAAAAAAAAAAAAAAACTTTGCTTTTCACAGCTGGATATTATTTGGGTTTCTTTTCTGGTTCTGGTGCTTTAGGCTAGGGAGCACAGCTTGGAGTTTAGACCTCAAACTTGTAAGTGGAAATCCCTGGCTACTGAAATATCCCTCCAGAACTTGAGCTTCCACTTGTGAGAGCTCAGCTATCTCTCTTTTGCTTATGTGCTCCTGTAAGCCTCATTGTGGTGATGTGGTTTCTTTCATATGTCCTTAGGTATAAGGAGTTACTTATATCTTTTCTCCAGCTAGTGTTCATTTGGTAAATCAGGATGATTTTTCTGTAATTAGGTGTAAATCAGGTTTCATCCTGAGGGTAAATGGAGCTTTCATTTACTCAGCCACCATCTTGAAAAGATCTTACTTTCTCTTAAATTACTAGTAAGGAGAGGGAAAAATACCTCCTAGTCCTTGTGTAACCATATGCAGTGTGCTGCTTGCCTCAACAAAATCCAAACACAGGAGACAGGTGGGTAAAAAGGAAAGTGGTTTATTCAGATTCCAGCAATCTGAGAAGATTGTGGAATCTTTTCTCAAAGTCCATCTAAACATCTCAGTGTAGGGAGAAGTTTTTATAGGGAGAGAGAAAAAAGCAAATGCAGAGTTTAATGGAAAGGTGTTGAACAGTTCTCTATATGTAGGCCAGCACAATTTATTATCATAAGGACCTCAAAACTGGTCAGCAATGGTTTTATGTGCATAGTCTTAGTTTTTGTCTTTCTGGTTTTCTTTTTTCTTGGTATTATGGTTGCATGTCAGCAAAGCTTCCAGAGCTGAGATGACTAAAGTTCAGAATCTGTATGTTTTGACGTTGGCTACTAGGATTTGTTTTCCAAAGATTTATTTATTTATTTTTAGACAGAGGGGAAAGGTGAGAGAAACAGAGGGAGAGAAACATCAATGTGTGATCTCCTCTCATGTGCCCCCACAATGGGGATACAGCCTCAACCCAGGCATGTGCTTTGGCTTGGAATTGAACCAGTGAAACCCTTGTTTGCAGGCTGGTGCTCAATCCACTGAGCCACACCAGTCAGGGCTGAAGTTAGTTACTAAGGTTTTTATACAAACATGCCATTTATCTACAAGCTACATATTAGTCAGAGTCAACATTTACAAAAACAATGCAAAAAAATGTATGTTAGGTTACAATTCCCCAGTGTCAATTTTCTCATTTCCATGGGAATTAGAGGGTTGTAGCCAAAACATTGAATAAAAATAAAATATTCAGAATTCAACATCATTCAGAGGTGAAAAATTAAATTTTACAGACTATTAGTTAAACAAGAGTCTAATTTCTACAGTTGTGCTATAGATTCTATTGAAGCACAACTTTTCTTTGTTAAATTATTTTTTTTATAGACTCAAATGAGGACTAAATCATTTACTGCATTATATTCAATTTCATTTTGGCCTAACTATCTGCACAAACACAACAGAAATAGCAATTGATTATATAGATTTTCTTAAAACTACTTTGCTGGAATCTTACTGGGAGTTTTCAGATTAAATTTTAATTAACTTCTCAGGGCAAAAGAGTAAGCTGTACTGTTACAATTATGCTTTATCTGCAGTATCTACAGATTTGGGGAAGTAATTCAAATTTTTGAGGTCTTGAATTCTTTCTTTCTCTCTCAGGGAAGCAAACTTTGCTTTTTACTTGAAAATACTGCCATTCCCCTTATGAATAATCAAGGTACCAGGCCATTTCTCCAAGGGCCTTTTATCAGCTACAAAGTCAGTTGTTTCTGCAAAGCTTTTTGCTGACATCCAGAGCCTAGGCATGTCCCTTGCAAACATGACATTTCAGCAAAACTTTTAGTTGACAGGGCCACAATTAGAAACTGGTTTTATGTGTCCTGTTAAAGAAATTAGATTCCTATTGGATTCATGCAAACAAATATATTGCTATGAAAATAATACTTCTTATTCATTATAAGTTCTTTTTTTAATTTTGGAGGTATCAAGTGGGGATAAAAATATAAATACTTTAATATTGCTACAATTTACCAAATCGTTCTATGAAAACAAACTTTTTTTATAGAAATCAGTAATATTTTAACAAAGTCATGAAAATAATAATTATCTTCAATTCCTTTAGTTCCATAATCAGTTATGGTTTCTCTTAATTATTTGACAGTATTTCATTGAATTCTATTATCACTTAGAATTCTACGGCAGTTTACAAATACATTAAAGTAAAATTAATGCCTGTCTCTGAGTCATAAAAGTACTTAAAATGACATGCTATAGATCTGATTATAATACAACTGACAAAATAAGTTACATTTTTGGTAAAAACATTTTATGATAACACAGAATTACATATAAAATTCTATCAGGGAGTTTTGGCCAAGATGGAGATGTAGACAGAAGCCCTTTGCTTTCTTGCACAGCCAAAAGGAGGATAATAACCAATCTAAAATCAATAAATAACCAGGAAGTGTCAGAAAATCAAATTTCATGGAACTCCAACCGACAAGGAATTAAAGAATCAGTCAACCAGACCAACTAAACCAGATGCACCAAGACAGAGAAATGGGGCACAAATGAAAGAACAGAGCAAAACTCCAGAAAGAGAGCTAAGTGATGAGGAGGTAGCTAACCTATCTGATGGAGAGTTCAAAGCCCTGGTAATCAAAATGCTCACAGAACTGATTGAGCTTGGTCTCAAAATGAATGAATAAATGAAGGATAGCCAAAGTGAAATAAAGCAAAATATTCAGGTAACCAAAAGTGACAGGAAGGAAACCAGGACTCAAATCAACGACTTGGAACAAAAGGAAGAAATTAACATTCAACTGGATCAGAATGAAGAAACAAGAATTCAAAAAAATGAAAAGAGAATTTTGAATCTCCGTGACAACTTGAAATGTTCCAATATCTGAATTATAACGATGCCAGAAGGAGAAGAACAAGAGTAAGAAATTAAAAGCTTATTTGAACAAATAATGAAGGAAAACTTTCCCAGTCTGGCAAAGGAAATAGATTTCCAGGAAGTCCAGAAAGCTCAGAGAGTCCCACAGAAGTTGGACCCAAGGAAGCACACACCAAGGCACATCATCATTAACTTACCCAAGATTAAAAGTAAAGAGAGAATCTTAAAAGCAGCAAGAGGAAAGGAGAGTGTTACCTAAAAGGAGTGCCCATAAATCTGTCAGCTGATTTCTCAAAAGAAACCTTAAGGCAAGAAGGGGCTGGAAGGAAGTACTTAAAATCATGAAAGGCAAGGACCTACATTCAAGATTACTCTATTCTGCAAAGCTATCATTTAGAATGGAAGGGCAGATAAAGTGATTCCCAGATAAGGTCAAGTTAAAAGAGTTAATTATCACCATGCCCTTATTATATGAAAAGTTAAAGGGACTTGTCTACAAAGTTGAAGATCAAAAACTATGAACAGTAAAATGACAACAAACTTACAACTAACAACAATTGAAACTAAAAGTAAGAAAAACATGGAAACAAAAGCTAAGCAAATGACCACAACAGGAACAGAATCAGAGAAATGGACATCACATAGCGGGGTTTCATGGGGGAGGGGGAAGGGGAATGGGGGAAAAAGGTACAGGGAATAAGAAGCATAATTGATTGGCATAAAATAGATGGGGATAAGTCAACACCAGCACAAGTTCTCATTGCAAAGACCCCAAAATATCCTATTTATCAGGGTCACCCAGAGGATGATGTGCCCTCCTTCCCACCGCCCTACCGAATACAGGGGCCGCCTACAGCGCCACCAGCATCAGATACCCTGCCGCCATCAGTCTCTCCCCAGCCACCGGAGAAAAAAGGGGGGCCTCTTGCACCCGCGCAGTCACTGACAGAGTCTCGCCTGAGACAACACCTACCCTGTGATGCCCCTAAGAGAGACTCAGGGCCCCCTGCAGGTAGCGCCAGATGGGACACTCCAGCCATTCACCACCACGGACCTCCTCAACTGGAAACACCACATGCCCTCCTATTCGGAGAAGCCCCAGGCCCTAATAGATTTGATGGAGTCCATAATGCAGACCCATCGGCCCACCTGGTACGACTGCCGCCAACTCCTGCTCACTCTGTTCAAAACTGAGGAGAGGCGCAAGATCTTACAGGAGGCTCCTTGGTATTTAAAGACCCATGCCCCAGCAGGCACCCTCGACCTGCAGCAGTACGCACGGATTGCAGCCCCAGAGACCCAGCCGGATTGGGATCATAACACCGAGCAGGGGAGGGCTGCCCTTGACTGGTACCGTGAGGCTATTCTACAAGGGGTCTGAGCTGGTGCCAGAAGGCCCACTAACATGGCGAAGGTCTCCAGCATGATGCAAAGGGCAGATGAGTGTCCGGGAGATTTCCTAGAGTGCCCGATGGAGGCCTATAGGATATATACCCCATTCGACCCAGAGAGCCCTGACAACCAGCGGTTGATCAACATGGCGTTCGTGACCCAAGTGGCGCCAGATATTCGCAAGAAGCTCCAGAAGCTGGAGGGCTTCACGGGCATGAACATTAGCCAATTAACTGAAGTTGCCAACAAGGTCTATAATAATAGAGACAAAGCGGCGGAGGCCGCTGCACAAGAAAAGCAGAAAAAGAAAGCAGCGATGTTAGCGGCAGCTCTCACAGCACCCAAGAAAGACCCACCCAAGAAGGGTCAAAAGGGCCATTTCAAAATAGAAAAGGACCAGTGTGCTTATTGCAAAGAAAGGGGACACTGGAAGCGGGACTGCCCGAACCACAAAAGGAAAGAGAAACCGGTGCCGCAGCTGGCCCCAGGCATGCTCAGCCTGGCGGGGCTAGACACTGAATGGGAAGGACCAGGCTCCATGAAACTTGGCCCCCAGGAGCCAATGGTCTGTGCCACGGTTGGGGGCCATACATTGACTTTCATGGTAGACACCGGGGCTGAGCACTCGGTAGTCACAACCCCAGTAGCCCCACCATCGGGCCAAGAGGTATCCATAATTGGTGCCACCGGACAACCCAGGGCACCAAAGACATTCTGCCAGGTGCAGACTATTGAATTAGGGGGTCACCGAGTCCGCCATGAATTTCTATACTTATCCGAGTGCCCCGTCCTGCTGCTGGGGAGAGACCTCCTGAGTAAACTTTCGGCCTGAGTAGCCTTCCACCCAACGGGGCAGACCACTCTGGAGCTGGGAACCTCCAGTTTGGTAGCAGTTGTCATACCCAGAGAGGAGGAACATCGGATCCACGAAAAGGACGTAGAAGAAAAACCGAGCGGACAGGACCCTCTCATGGACTAGTTCCCCAACGTCTGGGCTGAAGGCAATCCACCAGGGTTGGCCACAAGTAGACCCCCGGTGATTGTAGAATTGAAACTGGAGGCCGAGCTGCACTGCCTCCGCCAATATCCCATTCCCAAGGAAGCACGACAGGGTATTTCGGATGTCGTAGCAAAGTATCTGCGCGAAGGCATACTAGTCCCATGCCAATCGCAGTGGAACACTCCGCTTCTCCCTGTGAAGAAGCCTGACAGGTCTGGATATCGCCGGGTACAGGACCTCAGGGCTGTCAACTAAGCCACCCAAACCCTGCACCCGACCATGCCTAATCCATATACGCTTTTAAGCAGGCTGCCACCGACTGTTTCTCATTTTACTTGCTTGGACTTGAAGGATGCCTTCTTTTGTATACCCCTAGCCCCGGTAAGCTAGGGTATACCTCTCTTTGCATTTGAATGGGAAGATCCCCGCACGGGGGTCAAAACTCAGTTAACATGGACCCGTCTGCCACGAGGATTCAGTAACTCCCTGACGATATTCAGTGAGGTGCTAGCCAGGGACCTGATGCCCTTTTCTGAGAAACACCCTGAACTCATCCTACTCCAGTATGCAGATGACCTGCTATTGGCCGGAGTAGGGTCCCAGGAATGCCGGGAAGGATCACAGGCCCTACTGCAACTCCTGGCAGCCAAAGGCTATCGAGTATCATGGAAAAAGGCACAGATATGCCAGGAGAAGGTCAGGTATTTAGGTTTCAGAATAAGCAAAGGGCAGAGAACACTAGGAGTGGAGAGGCGAGCCATGATCTGTCAGTTCCTGACCCCGGAAAATAGAAAGCAACTCTGGGAGTTCCTGGGAGCGGCAGGATTCTGCTGGATTTGGATCCTGGGGTTCGCTGCAATAGCAAAACCACTGTACCAGGTACTCAGGGGACCAGAAAAAGGCCCGTTCGACTGGAAAGAGGAGCAACAAGCTGCATTCAGCAGAATAAAAGAACTCTTGATCAGCGCACCGGCCCTAGGACTGCATAACCCCGGCAAGCCCTTCTCACTCTATGTCCACGAGAAGGGAAAAGTAGCCCTAGGGGTACTAGCGTAAGAGATTGGACCATGGCAGTGCCCAGTAGCTTATCTTTCAAAACAGCTGGACAACATCGCCGCAGGATGGCCTCCCTACTTGCGGGCCATAGCGGCAGCTGTCACCCTCCTACAAGAGGCGGACAAGCTCACTTTGGGACAAGAAATAAACCTATATGTGCCACATGCGGTCCACAGCTTGCTGGAAGGCCAGGAGCACCGGTGGCTGTCCAGTCCTCGGCTTACACAATACCAGGGAATACTCCAGGAGAACCCGAGAGTACACCTCAAAGCAGTCAGGAGAATCAACCCAGCCACTTTCCTCCCCACTGAGATGGGAGAACCAGACCATGATTGCCAAGAGGTCACTGACCAGGTATATGCTAGCAGACCGAACTTAAAAGACCACCCGCTACTCCGCGCTGACCTCACCTTGTATACTGATGTAAGTAGTTATATAACAGAAAAAGGAGAGCGAGCCACGGGGTACGCAGTAACTACCAGAGACCAGGTCTTGGAAGCTAAATCGTTGCCGATTGGATGGTCTGCGTAAAGGGCAGAGCTGTTCGCCCTCATAAGGGCCTTAGAACTAGCCAAAGGGAAGAAGGTCAATATATACAGATTCTAAGTAGCCTTTGCTACCCTCCACATCCATGGGGCCATTTATCGGGAAAGGGGACTGATCACTGCTGAGGGAAGGGAAATCAAGAACGAAGTAGAAATCCTCCGACTCCTAGAGGCCGTCTGGGGCCTGGCCCAAGTGGCGGTAATGCATTGTCGAGGACACATGAAAGCTAACACAGAAGAGGCCCTAGGGAATCGGTTAGCTGACCAGGCAGCTAGGGCAGCAGCGAGAGACCCAACCTCCCCAAAGGCACTAGTAAGCCCCCTGATCTGCTCACCCATAGCCCACCAGGACTACCACCCAGCGGAGGAGGAGTGGGCCAAGCAAGTCCAGGCAACCAGGACATCAGAAGGGCTATGGAAACTACCAGATGGATGGATATATGTGCCACAGGGCCAGGCAGGGCAAATAGTTCAGAATTGTCATGCCTTAACTCATCTGGGAAAGACGGCACTAGAAAGTCTCTTAAAGAGATATCTCTATATGCCAAACCTTGCCTCATTGTGTGCATCCGCAGCAGCAAGGTGTATAACTTGTGCCAGAAACAATGCAGCAGGAAACAACCGCCTCCCACCGGGGATACAACATCGGGGAACCCAGCCTTTAGAAGATCTGCAAATAGATTTCACCGAAATAAAGCCAAGCCAGGGCTGTAAATACCTGCTGGTCATAGTCTGCACCTTCTCGGGCTGGGTAGAAGCCTTCCCAACTAGGACCAAAAAAGCCCGTGAAGTAGCCAAAGCTCTGCTGAGAGAAATAATTCCCCAGCATGGGTTACCCCTGAGTCTTGGAAGCAATAACGGCCCAGCTTTTGTCTCTCAAGTAGTGCAAGATCTAACAAAACTCCCGAACATAAAATGGAAGCTACATACCGCTTATAGACCCCAGAGTTCAGGAAAAGTAGAAAGAATGAATAGAACCTTAAAGGAAACTTTAGCAAAACTTTACCAAGAAACTGGACAGACCTGTTGCCCCTGGCTCTACTTAGAGTAAGGAATGCCCCGAATCAGGCAGGGGACACCCCTTATGAACTAGTCTATGGAAGACCTATCCCAAAAGTTAGGATAGCCGAGCCTACTAACTTACAGGTAAGAGGGGAAATTGAGCAGACCAGGTATTTAATAGAGTTAGGAAAGGCCTTAGAAAAAATAGGAGGAGCTCAGCTAGGATGTGAACCAAAACCCTGAGGGGGGCCAACGCACCCCTACCATCCAGGACAATATGTGTGGGTAAAGGATTGGAAAAAAGAACCCCTCCAGCCAGTCTGGATGGGGCCCTACCAAGTACTTTTAACTACCCTGACTGCCCTAAAAGTTGCAGGTATTACACTGTGGATCCATCATACCTGGGCAAAGGCCGCCGCAGCACCAGAAGAGTCAAGGACAGAAGCAGCAGGACGGCACGTTCCCACCCTCAAGCTACAGCAGCAGACAGGAGCCACGGGAGACCAGGAAATCTGGAAGATCAGAGATTAACAAACTAAACGTCATGTTTTGGGCGTTACTATACCTATGAATACTGGTGGGACTGGCACTAGAGCAACCCTACGTCTGGAGGTTTTATGCCCGAGAGACTTACACTAAGGACAATAATATAATAACTCATAATATAGGTACATACACCTGCCCAGCAGCAGGATGTAGAAGAGAAATCCAACTAGAAATACAGTCTACTGATCTAAGGAGCATAGATGAATGGGTAGAATGGGGAAACTATTTCCCTGCTATATGCATATTAGATGACCAACCTCATGATTACTGTTATTGGTGGCCAAATAAGTATGGAGGATGTCCATATTACCAGTGTAACATAATAGAATGGAATTATAGATGACCACTAAGACTAACCATAAAGTCTCCGAAAGCCAAAATATGGAAAACAGGAATAAATGGGAAAATTTATGCGGCCTCCCACCACGCAGGGCCAGTAGGAGATATATTCATATACAAGGCCCAAGAAGCAGAAAACCCCAGCTGAATACCATATACCATGTCCATACTGTTTTAAAAGAGCAGGAGAAAGTCCTAATGGAAGGACTGAATACTGAACAGTCTGTGGGGCCTTTCTCCTGGATGGCCTTAATACAGCAAGGGACCCAGATCCTCAACTTGGCCAGTCCCGGCAATTATAGTGACTGCTTCCTATGTGCCTACCTGGACCACCCGCCCTTGACGGCGGTCCCACTATCTTGAGTTTTTAATGTATCCCATGAACTAATATCATTCTCTCTCCAAGGTGTCCCCCTATTCCAGGACCCGTCTGCTGGAACTCCAGAATGCTATGGACCAGGCGGAACCTGCAACCAGATGCTGCCTGCCTCTGGAGCCATCACCAGCCCACCGGGAACCTTTTTCTGGTGCAATGGGACTCTCCATCGGTCAGTCAATAGCAGCACCCCTTTGCCCTGCTACCGGGTAGCCCTAGCCCTACAGCTAGTCCTGTATCTGTCAGGAGAATTAAATACCTTGCTAGCACAGAGTCATAAGAAGCGGGCGGTCTTCCTGCCAGTGTTAGTAGGGTTAACCTTCGCCATGTCATTCATTGGAGTGGGGCTAGGTAGCGCTGGGCTAGCGACCAGCCTTCAATCCGCCTGAGAACTCCAGGAAGAGCTAGACCGCGCCCTCGACGCCACCTGACTATCCTTTGCCTCCCTGCAAAGGCAGGTCACTTCCTTGGCTCAGGTAGCCCTACAGAATCAGCGAGCACTAGATTTACTCACAGAAGAAAAGGGGGGCACATGTCTTTTCCTCCAAGAAGAATGTTGTTATTACGTTAATGAAAGTGGCATAGTGGAGGAAAATATTAACAAGTTAAAGGATATCCACCATAAGGTCGGCGGCCTCAGCTCCCCAGCTGGAGGATACGCTTGGTGGCAATCAATTCTGTTCTTGGTATTAACCCCCATTTTAGGCCCACTGCTTGTCCTCTTCCTAATACTCACCCTAGGCCCCTGTGTATTACGCACCATAACCCAGCAGATTGAGGCCACTGTAACCCGCAAGGCCACCACGAAAATCCTCTCCCTCCAGAGACTGCAACCCACCCAAATCGAGGAAGAAGAATATGCAGACTATTATACTGATGCTAAAACAGACACTAGCGCTGTTTATCATCAAAGCGGGGAATGTAGCAGCTAACTCCCGCTTTGGCTTCTGTACACCCAGCTTCTGATAAGTACACCTCAAGGACACCTCAAGGACACCTCAATGCTAGAGTTATTTTTGCATCAGCTTTGGGACCTCCTGCTTCTGCCACGTAGGATAGGGCATCCTGAGAGCTATAAAATCCTTGTTCAGCCAAGGTTCGGGGCTCAGAATTTGGAGACTTCCTCCTCTGGGCCCGCACGCATGAATAAAGGCTCGTGTTCCGCCATCTCCACCGTGTGTGAGTTCTTTCTCCCGTAACACTTTGAGTTTTCTTTTTTAAATACTAATTTTTGTTTTTGTTTTTTTTACATTGAAGTGGGATAGTTGACCCTGCTGCTCCTACAGCCTGCACTGGGTTTGAGGGTGGCAATAATTTCCCTATTATTTCTGGTGTTCAGATTTTTAAACTTAGAAAAGAGAAAAATTTAGATTTTTAAAAAAGACTGTTTTCTTATTTCTATCTATTTTTTTCTGAGTTTTACATTCTGGAAGGGGGATAAGATTTTTTCTCCCTCTTTGAATGTCAATTTTAATTTTCTCCGAATCTATGCGATGTATCAACCTAAAGCTTGCGTATAGGAAATCTTACCTTATTTACCAGACCTTTGACCAAATAATTCTAATTAGCATAAAATGCAACCTGATGGAATCTCAGATGGTATCAAAACTGATGCACTCTTTTCAAAACACAAATAAATATAAAATCTAAAGCAAAGACAAACTTTAAACAGAGAAATACTCTCAAACTTAATTTTCTGAAAAAACAAAAAACAAAAAACAACTGAGAACAATATCTCACACAAACCAGTACTGCCACAACCCTGACAAAATCCAAATGACGTGAACTCAAAATGGTGGAGACAGGACACCCAATGTGTAAAACAGCAAAGATCAAAGTTCCAAAAAGACAAGAAAACAAAGAACAACCATAACCAAACTTTTATGTCAAGCAGATGAAAGCTCTCAAAGAGAAACTTACTTCTTCCCATGGAGGTAAACAAAAGTAACAGTTAAAGAGCAGCATTGTAGGAAAAACAGAATGATAAGAACACCCTCACAACACATCAGCAATTAAGAAAATGTTTAGCACCCGGAAATACCAGTACTCACACAAAAAAGAGTATTCTAACCAAATTTTATGCTGGAGAACTAGTATGTTTCTCATCACAAAGACTTGCCTCTCATTGAGTGGTTCCTACCAAATGATTCCCACACAATCCAAGAGTGATTCAAAGAAACCAAATGGCAGAGCAAAGGGCTTTGGGTCATGCACATCAGGGGCTTACCCAATTGTGAAGTTTGTCAACAGCACAGAGACCATTTCCTTTCAAAAGCTAACCACTTCAGGTGTCTGATGCCTTGAGAGAGAGCGAGAGAGAGCAGAGAGTTCCCCAAGATAAAAAACAAGCAAATAAACAAAAAACACTACTCTCAGCAGCTGCTGAAAAATTCCTGCAATCCCTTTTATTGAGACAGTGTAGCATAGCTACTTGGGCCCCCAGCCTGGGTTCTTTAGGCTTTACCAAGGTTTATATTATCCTGATAGTGTTGCCAAAAACTGTAATCATATGCAGGTCTGTCTACCTACCACAAAAAAGAAAATCTCATGAGACAGGTGCTGGTGAAAAGTGGTTTCTTCAGATGCCAGCAATATGAGAAGATAAGAGACTCATCTCAAAACCCATCTTAACATCTCTGTGCAGGTGGGGATTTTCATAAAAAGAGAGAGGGAAAACATGATAATGAGATGAAAGGGAAGTCATTGAAAGGTTCTCTCCATGTCAGTCAGGATAGTCTTTGTCATCCTGGTTTTCTTCACCCTGGTTAAACATCATCCTGGTCTTATGGTTGAAGTGAAACTGGAAAAGACACTGGCGTTCATGCTGCCTGTCACGTACCAAATCCAATAAGCAGAGACAGGGATTGCATTTTTATGGGTGCTTTATTCAGATGGCCGGCAATCTGAGAAGATGGCAGGTCTGCACCCTAACAAAACCATCTTAACATTTTCTTTCCAAGCCAGCCTTTATAACAGGGAATAAACGAAGGTGTGGTGAGGGGTTTTGAAATTAAGGGAAAGTTAGGTGAAAGAAACTGCAGCATTCTCATCCTGGGCAATTAGCTGTTCCCAGGGGCAGTTGTTCGTCTGTCTCTCCTTGGAATACATTGGCCAGGGTAACTCTACTTGTTCCCCAGGCAGTAATCTCTAGTGGTGCCCTAGGAAGTCAGCAGTCTCCCCTGGGAGTGGTGGGCCTTATCTGCAGTTCCTAAAACAATAGCTTTAACATATGCATTACCTACTAGACTTGTTAACCATTTACCTTAAACTAAAATTTTCCAACTCTTGAATCCCCTATTAGAAGGTCATCAAAACTTCCAAAGCTGAGTAGACTGGAAGTTAGAGTCTATATCTTTTGAAGTTAATTCCTAGGATTCTTATACATGCATGCTGTTTATCTACAAGCTACATATAAATCAGAATCAGCATTAACAGAAACAATGTGAAAAGAATTGTGGGTTGGGCTAAATTCTCCATTGTTACAATTGGAGCAGCCTTATGCCTGATTTTTTTTTTTCTCTCAATCCCATTTCATTTTATCATAACCTTTTTTAAGGTGAACATACTCCTTTACAGGAGTTTTCTTGTGAATCTACCAGTAATTCTGTTGCCTCTTCTCCCAGAAACCAGTAGGCATATTAATTAGAATAAGTCAGAATAGCTTAGGTTACATGTTCTAATAATTAAGTTAGATTCCTTTGTGAACCCATCAGAGTCCTGGAGAAAATTGTGGAAATTTTTAGGCAGATTTTAAAAAATTCTTATGTAGCCCATTGAATATATACAATTGTTTATTCTCCTCTGCCAGAGATCAGCTTTTCTTCAAAGGGAACTGCTAGAATTCCTGTTTATCCTTGTCTGAATCTCTATTTTCATTTTCTTCTAGGTCAGCAGGAAGTGGTAGTGGAGAAGATAAAGAGAAAATAGAAGGGGAAGAAAGAAGAGAGGGGTAAGACAATTCTAGACAAGAAGCTCAGAAACCAAAGAGTGTAGTGGAGGACCTGTAGAGTGTGAAAAAATGTTGTGCTAACATTTATTAGCTTCCCAACTCTTCTTTAGTTTGGAAATAATTTCTAAAAACTTTTTAAAAAGATTTTATTTATTTTTAGAGAGGGGAAGGGAGGAAGATAGAGAGGGAGAGACACATTAATGTGTGGTTGCTTCTCATATGCTCCCCCAGTGGGGACCTGGCCCACAACTCAGGCATGTGCCCTGACAGGGAATCGAACTGGACACCCTTCAGTTCACAAGCCAGCACTCAATCTATTAGGCCACACCAGCCTGGGCTAATCTTTAAAATTTCTTAACATTTTTTAAAATAGAACTCACCTATCCTTTTCCTAGAAGCTTCTAATTTACAAATAAAGATATGTTTTCCATTCATTTAGGTTAATTTTACAGCCAGCATATTCTAATTTTGCATGTAAAAATTAATTTAGATGCACAGAGAAACTGCATTTTGGCCATCTTGAGTTGATAATATTTCTAGTTAAATATTTCCATTTCTGTAAAGTACTTGTAAGGAAAGGCTTCCCATTTGTTGTGTATCTGCAGGAGTATTAGTGAGGGTTGGGTCTGGAAATTTATGACCCTGGAAACACAATTTTTCAAATTAATTTTAGTTTTTTTTATATCTACAGATTCTGAACAAATTTCTAGAGATATAGTGTAATGAGTTAAAATGTGCTGTTTTGGGGTTGAGGTCAAAGGGGCTGTTACCTCCCAAGTCGTCTCAACCCCTTTTATATGTCTTGGTTTCTCTTCCTGATTGCCTGATACAGCTGTGTGGACTCAGAGCACTAGCTAACCAATCTTTGTGTTTGTGTCTTTGAATGAGTCAGTTAGGTAATTATGGTTGAATTGGAATTTTCTATGGGGCTCTTGCACATTGTGGGGATGGCCTCTGATACCTCCACAGTGATTAGTAGTCACTTAAGAATACTGGAGATTATGGCTTGAGGGAGGAAGTACCCCTTATCTTCTGAGCCAAATGAGTTCATGCTCTTATTTATTCAGCAAAATGTTTATTTATTTTTTATTTATTCAGACTCTCTGAAAGCAATTCTAATTGAAAAGCTAAAGATAAAAACCGGCCATTCATTTTTCCTCTGGTCCTGCCTTTACCTGGGTTCTCTCAACCCCTAACCTGTAGGTCTACTCAAGAATTTTTTTTAAAAAAAGCTAAAATTAAATCGTCTTTTACCTTAAAACAAGGATGTTTGTAATTCCAAGTGAAAATCACCCAAGTTCACCCTATGCAAAACAAGGTGCTTTTAGGGTACAATGGACCCCCAATGGTACCTAGCAGAGGTTTGGGTCTGCAAAGTGGTCCTGGATGGGCTTCTTCGATTGCTGTTGTACAACACCAAGTAAGTGTCAATATCAAAAACATCTAAACCTGTAAGAATTTGTATAAATTGATTTGAGCTAAACTGATGACAATTGCTGGCAAGGAAAATCTCAAGAGATTGACAAAATGCTCTGGAAAATGGCAGTTTTACCACTTATTTTATACATCAAAATCTGGTGATAGACTAAGGAGATTGGAGAAAGCAAAGTGGAAAAACCTCTGGAACTGTATAAAAAGTAAAACAAATAGAAACATACTTCTTTTACATAGGTGGGAACAAGAGCAATAACAGTCAACAATTAACATAACTATAACAATGAAGGGGTTTGTGATCTCTGCTCTGGCTCAGAGGTTGTGCTTTTGAGGGTTCCAGAAAAAAGGAAATTTCTTTGTTATTCCAAAGGCTTGCTCATCAGATATATTATTCTTGATGCAAAAAGACAAGAGACACTCTCAGTTAAGGTAAAGATTGACCTTCATTAGGTAAAAATACTATCCTAAAACATGACTACCATACATGGACTGCTTTGAGTTAGAAAGTTTTAGTCTCAGACCACCCTACATGGTTACTTTCTCTGAGTTTGTAAGGCCATGCCTGAGCTTGTCATATTTAGTATTTGGCTTTTTTTGGTCCACATTAGTACAATCTCAGATATTTTTCAAATAAATGTTTCTTCTGATATATATCCTTGGGAAAAGGAAACAAAAGAAAAAATAAGCAAATGGACTACATCAAACTAAAATTTTTTTGCACAGTAAAGAAAACCATTAATAAAATGAAAATATAGGTTACTGATAATACAATTCAGCAATGATACATCTGACAAGGGGTAAATATCCAAAATTTATAAAGAACTTACACAACTTGGCACCAAACATGCCCCCCACCCAAAAAATTCCAATTAAAATTTAACAAAGGACCTGATTCAACATTTCTCAAAAGAGGATATACAGATGGCATATATATGATGGCACATATATATGATGCACAATATTACTAATCATCAGTGCAAATTAAAACTACAATGAAATAACAATGCACAGGTGTCAGAATAGATATCATCTATAAAAATAACAAACAAGTGATGGTGAGAGTGTGGAGTAAAGGGAACCCTCATACACTCTTGGTGGCAATGCAGGTTAGTGTGACTGCTGTGTCAAACAGTATGTGTTTTCTCAAAAAAAATTAAAAAAATAGAACTGTTTTATAACCTAGTAATTCCAATTCTGGTAATATTTCCAAAGAAACCTGAAACACTAATTCAAAGAATATATGTACCCTATGTTCACTGCAGCTTTATTTATAATAGCCAAGATTTAGAAGCAGCCCAAATGCCTGTCAATGGTTGAGTGGATAAAAAGCTGTGATACATCTTTTCGGCTATAATATAGAAGGAAATCTTACCTTTTGCAACAGCATGGATTGACACAAATAGTATTATGCTAAGTGAAATATACCATTCAGAGAAAGGCAGATATCCTGTGATTTCACTTACATGTGGAATTTGATGAACAAAATAAATAAAGAAACAAAATAGAAACAGACTCACAAAATAGTGGACTGATGGCTGTCAGAAGGGAGGGTGGTTGGGGGCTGGGTTGAAAGGTGACAAAATTAAGAAAAAAAGGTCAGACACTGGCAACAGTGTGGTAAATACAAGAGGTGACTATGGGTTGGGGTAAGGTAAAAGATGGTAAAAAGGAAATAAAAGGTGATGGAAAGAGACCAGACTTTGAAAAGTAAACACACAACACAATATGCTGTTGACATATTTTAGAATTGTGCACTTGAATTCTATATAATTTTATTAACCAATGTAACCCCAATAAATTCAATAAAAATTATTTAAAAAATCCCTAACTGATAGAGTCAGCTTACTTTACTTAATTTATTGGTACAAAAAATGTGGGATTTTTGGTACATACTAAGCAGGGTTTGCCAACATGAATCATGCCCAATAAAATTCTTGGACATTGAATGTCTTATGGGTTTGCCTGGGCATAAACATATGAAAGATGTTGCTGTACTTGTATTGCTGGGAGAAAAGAGCACTCTGTGTAAGCCTCATGGGAGGTAGACAGTATTAGAGACTTTGCATTGAGATTTTTCCAGTTGCCACTTGTGTCTTATGCATTAGCTGTGTGTATATTCTTATTAAACTAATGTAATTAGTTATCACTGTGAGTGCAAATGTATGCTGAATTTTGTGATTATTTAGTAAGACATCTAAGATGAAGGTGATTGTGAGGACCTCCCAGCAGATAAATATAATGTTTTTAGAAAATGATGTCCTATTACATGCATCACTTATAATCTTTTTATTTAGAATATATAGTAAGCATATATTCATATCAATATAGATTTGTAAAATACCATAAATTACTTCACAATCTTAAAATGATTAGACTTTTGATTTTTCATATTTTTATTGCACTATGACTTAAAAAATACCTTCTTGTAGCTCTTAGTGTTTGCTCATTATTATTTATATGGAAACTTTAGACATGGTTTTAAACTTTTTGATATATAAGTTGACATTTAGCAAGCTTTTACAATGTCAACATTGAGAGATGTGTAATAGAAAATCTCATTTTTTGTTTTCAGAACATCAAAATCATTAATTCCAAAAATCTGAATAATTCAGGGTGAAAACTTTTTATTTTAAACTGCATTAATTTAATTGCTTACACAAGTAGTCACTTATCTAAATTATTATATATAGGTTATAGATATATATTTTTTGAATTGCTTGTTTATATTTTCATTTTTTTATAATTGGGATGTCAGAAGAATGACAGCATGAGAGATTCCCTTGATCTCTCCCCTTAAAGTTATAACAAGTTGAACAGCTGTAATTTAACAGACATTTTCCTGCTCAATGCACAAACACAACTAAGAGATTCACACATTGAAACACCTGCAGGTAGGCAAATTGAAGCAAATAGTGGTAGAAGGAAAGGAGGAGATCAAACTGGGTGCCACAGATGCAGTCCAAAGCTTACTGTGGGTCTCAGAAGAGGAGAGGAATTGAATTTCCACCTGCACTCCCTGAAGCCTTGAGAAGCTGAGAGATACTCTGAGTGATTGGTAACTGCTGCTTCTGAACTCAGTGACTGGAAGAGAGAATGAGCACAGATGTGCAGTCACAGTTGTCTGGTAATGAACGTTTGCAGGCATTAAAACAAAGGTATGGGGGTGGGGGATGAGTGGAGGTGGGGAAAAGGGAGGGAAAATAGGAACATCTATAATAGTGTCAAAAATAAAAATATAGAAAAAAGAATCCAGGAAGCCTGGCCTCCTTTCATAATTCTCCCAGAGCTTGCCTCTCCTCACCCTCCCAGAGCTTGAAATGGGCCTCAGAAAAAGACCTAGCAGTAAGTGTTGGGCTACAGAATACATTATCTACAACCTTAAGAACTATAGAGGTAGAAGCATTTATTTTTCTCATGAGCAGTAAATGCATGCTGCAGCTAATTTCAAAAACAGGTGTGGAGATACAAAAGTGAGGCATTTGAAGTCTGTCAATTGTCATTGCTGAGAAGAGAAGAAACCAACAAACACACCAGCTGGATTTTCACAGCTCACCATGACCACACCCATTACAGTTGAGACTAGCAGAAGCACCTGTGACACCTGTGACACTGAAGCACTGGTGGCAGTGGTTGGTTACATGAGACAGTACTGAGACTTCATGGACTCAAAACCACATTGCCCAACACATTTTTTTTTTCCAAGGCAGAAATACAAAGCATTCTACACTGACCCACTGGGATCCAAGAAGGCCAAGCAGTGCAAGAGAAACTAAAACCCTTGCACTTCAGCACCATCTTCTGGAAAACAAAAGAAAGACTTTTTTAAAATCAACCTATTAGAGAAGTGCCACTTTAAGGGAGGAAAGCAAATGTTAAATGTGCATTTGAAAAGAGTATGTATTTCATGTATTTTGCTTCTTTGGGATGAAAGGTTCTATATACATCAATTAAAACCATTTGATTCAGGACAATGTTCAATGCCACACTATATCAGCAATTCCACTGCTAGGACTATACCCTAAGAATACTGAAACACCAATTCAAAAGAACCTATGCAACCCAATATTCATAGCACAATTTACAATACCCAAGTGTTGGAAGCAATCTTAGTGCCCATCAGTAAATGAATGGACCAAAAAACTGTGGTGCACTTAATGGAATATTACATAGCAGAAAGTAAGAAGGAGCTCCTACCCTTCATAACAGCATGGATAGAACTGGTGAACATTGTGCTAAGTGAAATAAGGCAGATGGTGAAAAACAAGTATCACATTATCTCACTTATAAGTGGGACCTAATCAACAAAACAAACAAGAAAGCAAAATACAGCCAGAGACATTGAAATAAAGAATGAACTGACAGTAACCAGAGAGGAGGCAGGAGGGAAATAACAAGGGAATGAAGGGAAAGGGTAGTCAAAGAACATGTATAAAGGACAGATGGACAAAGCCAAAGGTGGTAGAGTTGAGGGTGGGAGGCAGGGATGGGTGGGGCAGTGGTAGTGGTTGGGGGAAATGGAGACAACTGTGCTTGAACAACAATAAGAAAAGTTAAAAAAAGAACACTGAAGAAAGTAATTAAGGAAGACACAATGAAATGGAAGCATATACTGTGTTCATGGATTGGAAGTATTAATGCCATCAAAATATTCATAGTACCCAAAGCCATTTATAGATTCAACACAATCCCTATCAAAATGCCAATGGCATACTTCACAGACATAGAAGAAACATTTCAAAAGTTTATATGGAACAATAAATGACCCTGGAGAGCTGCAGCAAGTTTGAGAAAGAACAAAGTAGGAGGGATCACAATACCTTTGGAAAATAGAACCAGAGACATGTTATAAAGAACAAACTGACAGTGACCAGAGGCAACAAGAGAGAGACATAAGTATGGAAAGAAGGGGAAGAGTGATCAAGGAACACGTACAAAGTACCTACTGACAGGGAGAACACAGGGAGAGGACTGCGGATGGGTGGTGGTAGTATATAGGGTGGGGGTGAGTGGTGGGGAAAAGTGGGGACAACTGTAATTGAACAATAGAGTGGGAAAAATGATATCTGTTGGGAACCATTCTGCCTGGTTTCAGGAGTTGTAACCCCTTCGTGGCTAAGGCTGAGTGAGCAACCTTCAGACTGTAAGCCACTAAGGAGACAAAGCTTATCTCCCTGGCAGGAGTGTTGCTTCAGCTTCATCCATATCTGGACCCCAATGCTTGGTTGGTTAGCCAATGACAGGTAAGACCCCTCATGGTAGGGGCGGCCTAAGCCAGGTATGACCACTTGGAAGACCCTCAAGGAAGGACTCGAGGGGCTGCAGCAAAAAGGGGGTGATAGACCCTTGCCCCCCTGGCTATCATGATGTAGCCTGAGTCCTCAATCCATCTGGGAGAAGTTTTCCTTATCTCTGTCTTCCTGGTCTTAATCCATTTATGCATGAAACTATGATGGAGGGTGGTGCAGCCCTGTGCTGGCTAGAGTGGGCTCCCCGGCTGATCTGGCATAAGAAAGAATTCATAAAGTCCTGTGAAACCTGCTTTGCTAAGAGTGCTCTCATTTAAATGATAAGGGGCTGAGGAGGAAATGAGTTTATCTCCCAAAGTTTTGTAACCCCTTAGCTGACAGACCCTGACTCAGATTGAGCCCTCAGATTTCTTTGAAATGTTACCTATTGTTTGATCCTTGCCACCTGACATTGACTGATGAGCTTTACCTGTATTCCTGTGTATTACAAACCTAATAAAAACCATTGAGGAAGGGGCTCTTGGCCCTTCTTCTTTGGAAGATTGGCCACCTCTCCTCCCCAACCAGATCATGTCTTGGTAGTTTTATTCTCATCCATGGCAGACGGATGGGGCTCTGCGGGTGGAGCCCCGCCACAGATATCCTTGTCTTGGTCCTCATACTAAGGGAAATTCTTTTAATTTTTACTTACTGAGTTTGATTTTGGTGTTGGTTTTTTATATACGGCCTTTATTATATTGAGGTTTAATCCCTGTATTCCCACCTTGTTGAGAATTTTTATGATAAATAAGTGCTGGATTTAATCAAATACCATATTTTTTTCAGACCATAAGACACACCTAGGTTTTAGAGGAGGAAAATAGAAAAAAAATTGAACAAAAATGTGGTAAAATATTTAATAACATAAATGACATAATATTTCACCAATGTAGATGTAAACAGAACTCAACAGCAGCATTAACAATCATTATTTCTCCCAAATTTGGGTGGGTTCATCCTATAGTCTGAAAAATACAGTACTTTTTATACATCTATTGCTATGAAGATGTGATTTTTTTTTCTTTTTGTTTATGTGGTGTATCATATAATGATTTGCAAATATTATACCTACCTTGTATCCCTGGGATAAATTCCCCTTGATCATGTTGTATATCCTTTTTAATGTATTGCTAGATTAAGTTTGCTAGTATTTTATTGAATATTTTAGCATCTGTGTTCATCAGATATGCTAGCCTATAATAATCTCTCTGCTTAGTATCTATTTCTGGTTTCAAAATTAAAATAAGGTAGGTCATATGAAATGAGCTAAAGGATTTTACCTTTTGTATAAATTTTGAATTATTTTCCCTGGATGTTTGTTAAAGTTCTCCTGTGAAGCCATCTGTTTCTAGACTTTTCTTTGCTGGGAATATTTAGATAATTGCTTTAATTTTATTAGTTGTAATTGGTCTATTCAGGTTTTCTGACTCCTCCTGATTTAGTTTTGGAACATAGTATGTTTCCAGGAATTTGTCCAGTTTGTCCCATTTATTGGCATATTATTGTTCATATTATTTTTTTAGGTCTTTTAAATTTTGTGGTGTCAGTTGTTACTTTTCATTTCTGATTTTATTTATTTAAGTCCTCTCTCTTTGTTCCTTAGTAAGTTTCATTAACAGTTTGTCAATGATTTTTTATCTTTTCAAAGAACCAGTACCTGGTTTTGGTGATCTTTTGTATCCCTTTTTAGTTTATAAATCATTTACTTCTGCTCTTTTTTTATTTTTATTGTTATTCTATTATTTTATTCCAATTTTCCCCCTTTACTCTTTCAGCCCAAACCCTGCTCCCACAAGCAATCCCCACACTATTGTCCATGTCCATGGATCATTTGTACATGTTCTTTGATTAGTCCCTTCACCTTCTTTCTACCATTATCCCTCCCTATTCCCCCCACTGGTTGCTGTCAGTTTGTTCCATGTTTCCTGCTTCTGGTTCTATTTTGTTCATTAGGTTATTTTATCTATTAGTTTCCTCATATAGGTGAGATCATATGATATTTGTCTTTCATTGACTGGCTTATTTCACTTACCATAATATTCTCCTGTTTCATCCATTATGTCACCAAAGGTAGGAGTTCCTTCTTTCTTCCTGCTGTGCAATATTCCATGTGTAAATGTACCAGTTTTTTGATCTACTCATTTACTGATGGGCACTTAAGCTGTTTATAGCACTTGGCTATTGTAAATAGTGCTGCTATGAACATAGGGGAGTATAAGTTCATTTGAATTGGTGATTCAGAATTGTTATGATATATTCCTAGCAGTGGAATTGCTGGGTCACAAAACAGGTCTTTTTTTAGTTTTCTGGAGAAATTCCATACTGTTTTCCACAGTGGCCGCTCTAGTCTGCATTCCCATAACAGTGTACCACAGTTCCTTTTACTCCACATCCTCGCAAGCACTTGTTGCTTGTTGATTTATTAATGATGGCCATTCAGACAGTTGTGAGGTGATATTTCATTGTAATTTTAATTTGCATCTCTCTGATAGCTAGTGATGCTGAGCATCTTTTCATATATTTGCAGGTCATCTGTATGTCCTCCTTCAATAAGTGTCTATTCATCTCTTTTATCCATTTTTTAATTTTTATTTTTTATTGTGGTTCAATTACCATTGTCCCCATTTACCCTGCATTACTCTCCCCTTCCCTACCCACCCAACACTTAATTGGATTCTTTGCCTCCCTGGTATTGAGTTTTATGTATTCTTTATAATTTTGGAGATCAAACCCTTAGCTGATGTATAATTGACAAATTTGTTCGCCCATACTTTTGGTTCCCATTTTATTTTAATGATGATTTCTTTAGCCATGCAGAAGGTTTTAATCTGATGTAGTCTGAGTTGTTTATTTTTCCTTTATTTCCTTTGTCCCTGGAGATATATTGGCAAAAATATCACTACATGGGATATTAAAAATTTAACTGCCTATGTTTTCCTCTAGGACTTTTATGATGTCATGATTTATATTTGAGTCCTTTATCCATTTTGAGTTTATTCTGGTGTATGGTATAAGTTGATAGTCTAGTTTATTCTTTTGTATGTACCACTGAAGATCTCCTGCACCATTTATTGAAGTGGCTGGTTTTACTCCTTTGTATGCTCAGACCCCCTTTGTCAAATATTAATTGACTATAGAGATATAGGTTTATTTCTGGGTTCTCTATTCTCTTCCATTAATCCATGTGTCTGTTCTTATGCCAGTACCAGAGTGTTTTGACTACACTGGCCTTGTAGTGTAACTTGATATCAATTATTGTGATGCCTCCTACCTTGTTCCTCTTTCTCAAGATTGCTGAAGATATTCAGGGTCTTCTTTAGTTTCATATAAAATTTTTGAATATTTGTTTTAGTTGTGTAATATATGCCATTGGTATTTTAATAGAGATTGCATTGAATCTATAAATTGCTTTGGGTGGTATGGACATTTTAATGATGTTAGTTCTTCCAATCCATGAACACAGTATATGCTTCCATTTATTTGTATCTTTCTTAATTTCTTTCTTCAGTATTCTATAGTTTTCTGACTACAGGTCTTCTGCCTCCCTGTTGAAATTTATTCCTAGGAAACTTATTTTCTTGTTGCTATAATAAATAAGCTTTTTTTCCAGTTTCAGTTTCTTATATTTCATGATTGGTTTACAAAAATACCTCAATTTCTGAATATTGAGTGTGTGTGCTGTTATTTCACCACATTCACTTATTGTGGTCAAGTAGTTTTTTGGAGGAGACTACAGGCTTATTAGGTCAAGTGGTCTTTTGGTGGAGACCAGGGTTTTCTTTTTTTAATTTTTATTTATTTATTTTTCACATTTTTATTGTTATTCCAGTGCAGTTGTCTCCATTTTCCCCCATCAGCACTCCCCACCCACCCCAGCCATCCCCACCCTTGATCCTACCCATCTTTGGTTTTGTGCATGTGTCCTTTATACATGTTCCTGAAAATCCTTCCCCTTTTCCCCCATTATCCCCTCCAAACACCCTGCTGATTACTGTGAATTTGTTCTTAATTTCAATGTCTCTGGTTATATTTTGCTTGCTTGTTTGTCTTGTTGATTAGGTTCTACTTATAGATGAGCTTATATGGCATTTGTCTTTCACCACCTGGCTTATTTCACTTGGCATAATGCTCTCCAGATCCATCCATGCTGTCACAAAGGGTAGGAGCTCCTGCTTTCTTTCTACTGTGTGGTATTCCATCATGTATATGTACCATAGTTTTTTGATCCATTCATTTACTGATGGGCACTTAGGTTGCTTCCAGCACTTGGCTATTGTAAATTGTGCTACTATGAACATTGGGTTGCATAGGTTTTTTTGAATTAGTGTTTCAGTATTCTTAGGGTATAATCCTAGCAGTGGAATTGCCAGGTCAAAAGGCAGTTCCATTTTTAGTTTTCTAGAAAATTGCGTATCGCTTTCTAAAGTAGATGCACCAGTCTGCATTCCCACCAAGAGTGCACTAGGATTCTCTTTTCTCTACATCCTCTCCAGTACTTGTTTGTCGATTTGGTTATGATGGCCATTCTCACCAGTATGAAATGATATTTCATTATGGTTTTAATTTGCAACTCTCATGGCTATTGATGCTGAGCATATTTTCATATGTTTCTGGGCCCTTTGTATGTCCTCCTTGAAAAAGTGTCTGTAAAGTCCTTTGTCCATATTTTAATTGGGTTGTTTGTTTTCCTGGAGTGGAGTCCTGTGATTTCTTTATATATTTTGGAAATCAAACCCTTGTCATGTGCACTTTAAAATAATGTAGATTCTGCTAATTTGGGGTGAAATCCATAAACATGAATTTTTTAAAAATCCATCTAATTTAGTATGTTGTTTAATGCCACTGTTTTCTTGTTGATTTTTTCTCTGAGTGGTCATTCATTTATATCAATGGGGTGATAAAATTCCCTACCATAACTGTATTACTATCAATCTCTCTCTTTATATCCACCAAGATTATCTTTATATATTTAGGTTCTCCTACACTGAGTGCATACATGTGTATCTGGGTTATATTCTATTGTTAAATTGATCTCATTAACATTGTGTGATATCTTTCTTTGTGTCCTGTTACAGTTTTTATGCTGAAGTTTATTTTGTTTAATTATTGCTTTTTTCATTTTAATTTTCATTGAATATTTTTCAATCCTTTTACTTTTAGTCTGTATTTTTTGTTCTAAGGTGGGTCTGTTGTAGAAATCATATATATTGCTCTTGTTTTCTTATCCTTTCAGCTGCCTTATGCTTTAATTGGTATATTTAATCTGCTTACATTTAAATTAATTATTGATAGGTACTTTTTTTACTTTTTTAATTGTTATTGTTGTTCTTGTACAGTTTTCTGTCTTTTACTCCCATCCCAGCCCACCCCCAGCCCTCCCCATCTCCCTCCCATTTCCACCCCCCCTAGTTTTTGTCCATGTGTCTTTTATACTTGTTGCTCTAAACCCTTCCCTTTTTCCCCTGTTCCCCTGAAATTCCCTCCCCTCTCCCCTCTGGTGACTGTCAACCTGTTCTCAATTTCAGCATCTTTGGTTATATTATGCTTGTTTGTTTGTTTTGTTGATTAGGTTCCTGTTAAAGGTGAGATCATATGGTATTTATCTTTCACCGCCTGGCTTATTTTGCTTAGCATAATGCTCTAGTTCCATCCATGCTGTTGCAAAGGGTAGGAGTTCCTTCTTTCTTTCTGCTGCATAGAATACTTTTTATTGCCATTTTATTGCTTATATCTATGTATCTCTCTCTCTCTCTCTCATCATTATTATTAATGAAGACCTTTTAAAAATTTTATTTTAATTGTTGTTCTTATACAGTTTTCTGTCTTCTATTCCCATAATGAAGACCTTTTAACATTTCTTGTAACACTGGTTTGATCATAAGAACTCCTTCAGCATATTATTTTTTTTTTGGTCAGGAAAGCTTTTCATTTCACCTTTAATTTTAAATGATAGCCTTGCTAGATAGTTTAATTTTAGTTGCAGGTCCTTGCTATTCATCACTTTGAATCCCTTCTGGCTGGAAATATTTCTATTGAGAAATCAACTGATAGCTCAATGAGAGCTACATTTTAGGTAACTTTTTTTCTCTTGCAGTTTTTGTCATTCTCTTTTTGTTTTTAACTTTTGCCCTCTTAATTATGATTTGTCTTTGTATAAGCTTCTTTGAGTCCATCTTTATTCCTGGACTTGTGTGTTTTTTTAATTCACCAAGTTCAGGAAATATTTGGTCATTATTTTTTAAAATAAATTTCCATTTTTTTGCTCTCTCTCTTGTCCTTTAGGTACCCATCTGATGCAGATGTTGTTACACTTCATGTTGTCTCAAAGCTTTTTTAATAAACTATCCTGTTTTTTAAAAAATATATATTTTATTTATTTATCTTTTTGTGAGAGACAAAGGAAGGGAGAAACAGAGGGAGAGAAACATCATTGTGTGGTTGCCTCTCATACACCTCCTAATGGGGACCTGGTCCATCCCACATTAGGCATTTGCCCTGACTTGGAATTGAACCAGTGAGCCTTTGGTTTGTAGGCCCACACTCAATCCACTGAGCTACACCTGCCAGGGCTAAACTATCCTAATCTTTTAAATCTCTCTCTCTTTTTTTTTTTTTTTTTTGGTGCTCTGATTGTGTGTTTTTTTCCTACATTGTCTTCCAAATCTCTGATTCAGTCCTCTACCTCATTCAACCTACTGTTTATTTTTTCTAGTGTATTCTTCATTCCATATATTGCATTTTTTAAAAAATTTCTGACTGGTTCTTTTTAAGGTTGTGTCCTTTTTAATGCTGTTGAACATTCTTATGACCATTACTTTGAACTCTATACCAGTTAAATTGCTTGCTTCTATTTTATTTTGTTCTTTTTCTAGAGATTTCTTCTGTTCTTTCATTTAGAGCCTGCTTCTTTGTCTTCCCATTTTGGCTGCCTTTTTGTATTTTTTTCTATGTATTAGATATATGTGCTATGACTCCCAGTCTTCTTGGGGTTGCCTTATTTAGTTGGTGTTTTGTGGGTTCTAGTGGTTCAGTCTTGTTTATCACCTGAGCTAGGTGTTCTAGGAATGTTCCTTGTATGGGTTGTATGGAATCTTATGTTGTAATTGAGCCTTGATGTCTATTGGTGTGTCTGTGCATGGGATTGACCCTTAAGCTGTCTGACTGTGAGGTTCAATGCCAACCATGGTGTGCTGTGAAGGTGCTGGCCACACAAAGCAAAATTTGCCTTAGCAGGGATTGGTGTCTGTTGAGATCTCACTTTGGATTTGCTGCTTATGAAGCTTATTGAATTCTGCTCTGATGTTGTTTGAAGCTGTCCATTGTGTGCATCAGTTATGGACATTTTGGGAGGAACTTTGGTGCAGGATAATGTAAGATGCTGCCTGAGACTTACCCTCAGCAATCTGCTTAGAGCATTCTCTATACATCTTCTTCTGTAAACCGTTGGTTATAATATTTCTCTTTAGCCAGTCTTCAGTCAGTTAGTCAGGAATACTGTTCTATAATTTACATGTAATTCCAGTTTGGTTTGGGAAGGAGGTAATTGTAGCTTCCATCTATTCTGCCACCATCTTGCATCATTTGTTTGCCTGCAAAGGTTGCTCTAACACTCACTACTGTCCACAGCTGTTTGAGGACTAAGCAAGCTAGTAATTAGAGGACAAAGAGCATCACCACCACCACTCCTGCCATGGCTAGGAAGCACTGTGACCCCACCAGCTTTCCTCCTGGGCAGCACTGTGCTGTGACTGAGGATGCAAAGCTATTAGCATATTAACCCTTCATCTAGTATCTTGCTTGCTTATATTTAACTTAATTCTTTTTTGTAGATTTTTCTTATTGTTTTATTTGAGACATTTTTTTGTCTCCTCATTTGACTGTCTTTTTATGTTTTTCTCTGTGTATTAGGTATATTTTCTATGGCCACCAAACTTGTTATGTTTTTTTCTTTTCTTTTCTTTTTTTTTAGTTATGGTGGTTTTGTGTTGCAGGTGTTTTGTGGGGTTCTGTAGCTTAATATTCCTGATCATCTGTGCTAGGTGCTCCAGGATGTCTCTTGTGTGTTTTGTGTGCATCCTCTTACCGTAGTGGATTTTGAATGCTGTTGCTCATTCGTGTATTGGGTTAAACTTCAGACTTGCTGACTCAAATAATAGACCTTGATCGCAATGTCTGAGCCATGGAGTGGGTGCTGCTCCTCAAGGTGGGGTTGTTTTCATGAGGGTCTGGGGCCTGCCAGGATCTCCTTTTGTGTGAGCTGCCTGTGTGTTTAGTTGAGCTGATCTCTGGTAGAGTCTGAAGCTCACCACTGGTTTTGTTGATTCTGAGTCCACTTGGGTTAGGTTCAGTGCAGGTTGATGACAGATGCTGTTTGTAAACAGCTTTGGACTACCTGTGTGGAACTACCATGCAGTTTGCTTTTTATAGCTGTGTCCACAAAGCCAGGGTGTGTGTAGGAGGGGCCAATCTGTGTACAAGGATCAGCTGTCTTCAGCTTGGAGCTGGGGCAGATTACTTAAAGGACTAAGGCACCTGATGTCTTCCTTCCCCTGTTGGCCATTCCACCACTCAATGGTGTTGCCTGGTAAGCCTGATAGAAAGGCTTAGGGTGAGAAAAGGCTGGCCACAATTCACTGACCCTTTCACAAGACACAGCTCAATAAGATGGGGTGACTTGTTTCAGGAGGACAAGGTTAACAGGTCTCCTGCTTGAGGGCAGTGTAGTTAGGCACTAAAAGGGGGGAAATGGCTTCTACTCCAGAGACATACTACTCACTCTTTACCTGAATCTTTGACCCTACCTTCCATAGAAGTAGTTCATCACAGGTTCGGGTTAGATGCAGCTAGCCAGCACCTCTGCAGGAGCCAGATGAACAGGGCAGGGTCTCTGGGTGTTGAAAAAAAAGTCAAATGAGTCTCACACTGGGGGAGTGGCAGGAGCTGAGCTTGTAGGGTGGATAAGAATGTCCCCCATGCACATGTGGTTGCACAACTCAGTGCCTGTCTAAATTCCTGATAAGATCCTCCCAGGGAAAAGTGCTGAGATTCCAGAGCTGAGATTCCAGCTCTGTCCACCACTTTGATCCCACTGCAAGATGGAATATTTGGATATCAGAAGTCAAATTAGATTCACACTGGTGGAACAGCATGGGTTCGGTTTGCAGTGGGGGTAAGAATGTACCCCGTAGCAGCTGGAGCTTTAGAGCCCAGCACCAGTTTGAATTCTTGACTAGAGCTTCCCAGGGAGACTAGCTGTGAAGTTCCCAGCTCTGCACAACTCTTCAATGCCTCCAAATGACTGAGCTCAACAGGGTGGGGCCACTTGGAGTCAAATAACAGTCCAAGTAACACCTGGTATTTGAGTAAAGTGAAGAAGAATGGCCCCTGTTCCAAAGCTACACAGCTCAATTACTGAGTCTGTCAAGAGCTTCTCCATAAAAATTATACCAGAGGTTCCTACTGGGTGTGGCAAACAGATCTTTCTTCAGGACTTAAGCTTAGCAGTAGTTGGAGGGTGGTGTTGCCAGTAGTTGGAGGACCAGACTAATGCACTTTCCAGGCAGATTCTATAAGAATAGGAGTGTTTGACCCTGAGAAGATGGCAACTGGGTTTCTAGAAGACTCCCCTCTTTGAGGAAGATTGAATCCCTGCTGAGTTTTACCATTTGCTATTCAGGCTCTTCTTCCTGGCTCTGGTGTTCTGGTTTAGGGAACTTGGTGTGAGATTGAGATACCACACTTGCCAGGAGCAACTTTTGAAGCTGAGCTATTTTTCTCGATTCTCAACCACCACACATGGGTGTAGGAGAAAGCCCTTTCTGCAACTGGCCCCTTCTTTCCAGTCTCAGTGTGGCTTCTTCTGTAAATCTTTTGTTACGATACTTCTGTTAGCTAACTTTCAGTTGATTATTAAGTTTTATTCTTCTATAATTTAGATATAAATTTGATTTGGTGCTAGAGGAAGCAAGTATAGCTTCTGCCTACTTGGTAGTCATCTTAGAAGCCAGTCAAAGGCTTATCAATCTTGTTTATCTTTTGAAAAAAAAACAGCTCTTGGTTTTATTGATTTTTTTAAATTTTTAAGACTTGTTTATTTTTGATCTGATCTTTATTATTTCCTTTTTTTGTTTTATTCTAATCCATTTAATTGTAGGTTAAAATTAGTTTTTTAAGTTTTTTCTTCTTTTTGTGTGTGTGTGGTAACATATAATGATATAAATTATCCTTTTAGTACTGCTTTTGCTATGTTCCATAGATAGTTTTGTTTCATTATTTTTATTTGTCTCAAGGGATATTTTAATTCTCTTTTGACTTCATTGTTAACCCACATTGTTTAGTGACATGTATTTAGCTTTTATATGCTTGTGTGTCTTCCAGTTTTATTTTTCTTGTAAGTGATTTCAAGTTTCATATCATTGTGGTTGGAAAAAATGCTTGATATCAGTCTTCTTGAAATTATTAAGACTTGTTTTGTATCTTAACATACAGTATGACTTAATGAATTTTCCATGTGCACTTAAAAATTATGTGTATTCTGCTGGGTTGGGCTTACATACTTTAAAAATATCACTTAAATCAAGCTGGTCTTCTGTGTCATTTAAGGCTACAATTTCCTTGTAAATTTTCTGTCTGGAAGGTCTGCCCATTCATGACAATGAGGTGTTAAATTTTTCTACTATGACTCTATTACTGTTGATGTCTCCTTTTGGTCCCTCAATATTAGCTTTATATATTTTTGTGGTTCCATGTTGGGTGCATTAATGTTTACAATGGCTATATCCCCTAGTTTGATTAGTCTCTTATCATTATGTAATACCCTTTTTTGACTCATATTAGTTTTTCTTTCAAAGTCTGTTTTGTCTAATATAAATATTCCTTCCTTAGCATTTTTTGTTTCAATATTAATAAAATATCTTTTTTATTCCTCTAGTTTGTCTGTGGCCCTTTCCATCTCAATTGGGTTTCTTGGAAACAAAATATGTATGGTTCTCGTTTTATTATTCATTCAAGTACTCTATCTTTCGGTTGAAGGAGTTAATTCATTTCCATTTACAGTGATGATTAATAGTATGTATTTGTTGTTTTATTATACATGTTTATGTTCCTTTTTCATTATTTGTTAAAGTGTATTTAATCTGGAGAATATGAAGGAAGAGTGAATGGAGATCACACTAACCTCCTCCCAGGACAATCTGTAATTACAAGTCAATTGTGGAGAGACCACCGAGAACAAACAAATGAGCAATAGTGAGAGAGAAACCATATAACTTTGGACAGACAAAAGAATCAACTTTGGCACAACCTGTTGAGAGGGCTGCCTGGGCACCCACAGGCATCAGGGCTGAAGGGATAATTAAGTGGTCAGTTGGATTCCCTTGAGAAGAATGGGGTCTAAATCTTAAGCTAGGATTCCCAGCCTAGAGCACCAGAGCCCAAAAAGTACACAGATCACAACCAACAGTGAAAAGTTGCAGGGTTGCTCTCTGCTAGAGATGGATAGCTGGAGATGCAAGAGTTATTTAAAGGGCCAACACACAGGACTGAAATCCAACAGAGAGCAAAGCAAGTGCCATTGTTCCCTCTCAGACTCTGCCCCCACATACAGTATTATAACCCAGCAACTGCGTTGTCCCACCCTGGTGAACACCTAAGGCTGTGCCCCTCATATGTAATAGGCATGACAAAAAACAACAAAAAAATGGCCCAAATGGAAGAACAGATCAAAGCTCCAGAGCAAATACAACTAAGCAACGAAGAGATAGCCAACCTATCAGATGCACAGTTCAAAGCACTGGTGATCAGGATGCTCACAGAATTGGTTGAATTTGGTCACAAAATAGATGAAAAAATGAAGGCTATGATAAGTGAAATGAAGGAAAATGTACAGGGAACCAACAGTGATGGGAAGAAAACTGGGACTCAAATCAATGGAGTGTACCAGAAGGAAGAAACAACCAAACAGAAAAGAATGAAGAAATAAGAATTCAAAAAAATGAGGAGAGGCTTAGGAACCTCCAGGACATCTTTAAAAATTCCAACATCCAAATTACAGGAGTACCAGAGGGGAAGGGGAAGAGGAAGAGCAACAAGTGGAAAACTTATTTGAACAAATAATAAAGGAGAACTTCCCCAATCTGGCAAAGGAAATAAACTTCCAGGAAGCCCAGGAAGCTCAGAGAGTCCCAAAGAAGTTAGATCCAAGGAGAAACACATCATAGTTACATTAGCACACCAAGGCACATTATAATTACATTACCCAAGATTAAAATGAAAGAGAATCCTAGAAGCAGCTAGAGATAAGGGGACAGTCAGTTACAAAGGACTTCCCATCAGACTGTCAGCTGATTTCTCAAAAGAGACCTTGCAGGCAAGAAGGAGCTGGAAAGAAGTATTCCAAGTCATGAAAGGCAAGGACTGACATCCAAGATTGCTCTATCCAGCAAAGCTTCCATTTAGAATGGAAGGACAGATAAAGTGCTTCTCAGATAAGGTCAAGTTAAAGGAGTTCATCATCACCAAGCCCTTATTATATGAAATGTTAAAGGGACTTATCTAAGAAAAAGAAGATAAAAAACATGTATAGTAAAATGACAGCCAACTCACAATTATTAACAACCACACCTAAAATAAAAACAAACTAAGCAAACCACTAGAACAGGAACAGACCACAGAAATAGAGATCACATGGAGGGTTATCAACAGGGAAGTGGGAGGGGGAGAGAGGGGGAAAAAGTACAGAGAATAAGTAGCATAGACTGTGGGTAGAATATAGACAGGGGAGGGCAAGAATAGTATGGGAAATGTAGAAGTTAAAGAACTTATGACACATGGACATGAACTAAAGAGGGGTATGTGGGTGGGAGAGGGTGTGCAGGGTGGAGGGGAATTAATGGGGGGAAATGGGACAACTTTGTATGCTATTACTTTGTAATAGCATAATCAATAAATTATATTACAAAATAAAAAACATAAAAGGCCAACATAAAAATTTTAATTTGTAGCCACTTACCATGGGCTCTGGCAAAGGCAGGGGCAGAGTGGGCAAGTGACACCTGAGGAGAGACTAAGGACTGAAGCTTTGGAAAGAGAACTGAGAGAGTAGATGCCAGGATCCTGGTGCTAAGTCATCCCCCATGCATCAGCAGCCATCATGCTCAGGAAAACCACTCCCTTCTGAGCAGCAGCAGCCTGATGGGAAACAATAGCTCCAATCCCAGGAGGGTCTTTAACCTGGCCCTGTGGTGTTTAAGCCTGACTACTCAGTGCAGAGTAAGTAGATTAACAACTAAAGGAGACAGCCATAAACAGTAGATCCCTGGCAAAGGGGAAAGGCAGAGCAGATTAGAGAGACTTGAGGAGAGACTGGGGATGGAGGCTTTGGGGAGAGAACTGAGAGAGTAGCAGCCAGAATCCCAGTGCTGAGCCAACCCCCATATGGCAGCGACCATCCTGCTAAGGCAGACAACTCCCCTCTGAGAGGCAGCAGCTTGAAGGGAAACAATAGCCCCAACCACAAGAGGGTTTGGGCCCTGCCCTAAAGTGCTTAAACCTGACTGCTGAGTGCAGGGTGACCAGGTTAACAACCAAAGGAGACAGCAAGGGAAAGCAGTTCCCTGGAAGTATCAAACAGGCTGCCTAAGGTCAGACAGGGTCAGTATCTGATGTCACCAGAGGCAGACCCAGGGAGAAAAAAACAGTGGTAAATACAAGAGACTATTGAGATGAAAGCCACTGTGGCTTTCTCTATGCTTTGTGGTATTTTCTTTCCTGCATAACTTTTTAACATTCATTTCTTGTCCACCAACTTTGTACATATTAAGTCACTAGATTTTATACTATAGTATATTTCAATTCACTATATTTGGCCTCCTCTTAGCCCATTTTACCTTCCTCTTTCTTTACATTATTTGAATTTCAAATTTTGTTTTCTCTCTTACTACAACTTGTTTCCATTCCATACTCGTACTATTTCTCCCCGGTCCAGATATGCAAAACCAATTTTCCTCTCGAGTCATTTCATATACTTTTGCCTAGCTCTTAAAATGCCCATGTTCTCTAACACCTTTAACAATCTTTGCTAGCTTGTTGTGGTTAGTGGCCACTTAATGCAACTGGCCACTTCATGCAACTTGTTGTTGCATTATTTTTTCAATTTTGTTTCTAGAGCTTCACTAATTCTGTATTTCAAATATCAAATTTTACTGGTGCCTTCTCCTACTCTCTTTTTAGTCTCAAATTTTAATTTTGCCATCTTAGATTATTTTTCTTTTTGTCTTCTATTTCTCTTTCATTCTGCCCCTTTATTTTTCTTTATTCTCATTTTTTCTTTATTCTTTTTACTTACATCACAAATTTTAATTTTTCCCTCTCTTAGCCTGGTTTTTGTTCCTCACTTTTAGTATTCCCTTTCCCTCTATCATTTCAAAATTGCATCCCATTCCTATAAACATCCTTTAGACTTTTCTTTGTTTCTTTTTTCTCTTATTTTCATACCAGCTATATTAATTATAGCTTATCTGTTGTTGATAGTATTGTGGTGGATCTTTCTCTCCAATTTGGCTCCTATATTTTTATTAATTATTGACTATTTCCTTGCTTTTTCTTTCTCTCTTTCACTTTATTTTATACTATTTTAATTTCTGTTTAAAGCTAATACTATATGCTTATCTTTTCACACTCCATTCCACTTTGTTCATTCCCTTTTCTACTCATGATGTAAATTTTAGCTTCCCTCTTTCCAATGCTCCAGATCCAACTCTTATTAGTTCTCCCCCTTCCACCCTTTCAAAGTCATTGTTCTTATAGAAAGTCATCTCATATCTGCTCTTCTCTATTATAATAGTCTTAATCTCTTTATACCCTTATTAATACTGGTTAATTTGCTATTGATAGCAGGATTGTGGAGGAGAGCTCCTTTTTCAGATGAAGGTTTCTTGCCTAGGCTTCATGGTTTTGCTCTGGCAGCACCTACACAACAGCACACAGGACATGGTGGTCGGAGTGACCCTCAGTGAACCAACTGGAGGGAAACACCAAAGAAAGACCCAACAACAATAAAAACACAATTACACCAAGAGAGCCAACATAAATGCCATAAAGGGCACCCAAAGACCATCAAGTTCAGGAGATCAAGGAGACTGCACCACTAAATCTCAAAGACCTTCTATCATAAAAATTCACATCACAAACTTAGGAAGTCAAAACAGATCAACTTAAGAAGAAGAAGAAGCATACAAGAATAATCTCACAAATAATGGGAAGACAAAGAAACAACCCCCAAATGAAAAGAAAGGAAGAACCCTTAGGAAGAATGCTAAATGAAATAGACACAAAGTCAACTATCAGATATTGAGTTCAAAGCAATGGTTATAAAAAACCTCAATGAGTTCACTGAGATCTACAGGGAACTACAAGAAACTTTCGTAGACTATATCAGCATCATATAGGTCATAGAAATAACCAACAAGGGTCCAGAGGAAATGAAGAATACAGTTTCTGAATTAAAGATCACAGTAGAAGGAATCAAAAGCAGGCCTGATGAAGCAGAGGATCAAATAAATGAGCTGGAGGAAAAGGTAGGAAAAAAATAAACTCTCAGAAAGAGCAAGAAAAGAAAAGAAGACTCAAAAAGAATGAAGAAGGGTTAAGGGAAATGCAGGATAACATAAAATGTAATAATATCCATATAATAGGGATACAAGAAAGAGAAGAGGAGCAAAGAATAGAAAACCTGTTTGAAAAAGTAATGATGGAAAACTTCCCTAATTTAATGAGAGAAAAATACAAGTCTGGGAAGCAGGGAGAATCCCAATCACGAGGAAACTAAAAACACCTATTGCAAGATACATCATAACTAAAATGGCAAAATTCCAAGACAAAGAAGGAATATTAAAGGTAGCAAGGGAGAAGCAAGAAGTAATATAAAAGGGAGCCCCAATAAGGCTAGCACCTGACTTATAAGCAGAAAATTTATGATCTGAAAGTTCAATGGCAAGAAATATTCCAAGTAACGATAAGCAAAGGCCAGCAACCAAGAATCCTATATCCACCAATGCTCTCAATTAAAATGGAGGGTGAAATAAGGAGCTTCCCAGACAAAAAAGAGGGTAAAGGAATACACACCCCCTCCAAATCAGCATGGCAAGATATGCTAAAAGGGACTGCTTTAAGAAGAGGAAGAAAAACAGTGAGTGAGAAAGGAACAAAGGTACAAAGAGAGTAAAACAGCAATGAATAAGTACCTATCAATAATAACCTTAATTTAAATAGATTAAATTCTCCAACCAGAAGACATAGTGTAGCTGAAAGTATAAGAACATATGACCCACACATATAATGCCTACAAGAAACCCACCTCAAAACAGATGACCTACACAGACTGAGCTTGAAGGGTTGGAAAAAATATTCTAAGCAAATGGACAGGAGAAGTAAGCCAGCATAGTAATGCTTATATCTGACAAAATAGACTTCAAAACAAAGTGCCTAAAAGCAGACACAGAAGGACACTTCATAATACACAAAAGAAGAATCCCTCAAGAAGACATAAAAATTATAAACTTACATGCACTCAAAATAGGCACATCCAAATTTATAAGGAAGTTTTTTGTAGGGCTTCAGGAAAGGTATAGATGGGAAAACAATTATAGTAGGGCATTTTAACACCCCACTGTCAACAATGGTTAGGTCTTCCAAACAAAATGTCAACGGGGATATTGTGGAACTGAACAATGCATTAGATCAAATGGACTTAACTGGTTATATATATATATTTATATATATATATAAATATATATGCGTGCGTGTGTGTGTGTGTGCGCACGCGCGCGTTATTATTAAAGGATATATACATATAATTAAAGGATATTATTATTAAAGTATTATTATTAAAGGATATATATATATCCTCTAATATATATCCTTTAATCCCTAAGAAAGAAAATATACGTTCTTTTCAAATGCACATGGAACATTTTCACAGATAGACCAATTAAAGGACACAAAAAAGAAGCAACAAATTCAAAAAAATTGAAATCATATCAACTATTTTCTGTGACTAGAAGGGATTGAAACAAGAAGCCAACCTTAGGGAAAAAAAAAAAAGAAAAATATTCAAACTCATGGAGACTGAGTAGCATACTATTAAATAAACAACGAATGGGTAAATAATAAGATCAAGGAAGAAATCAAATAGTTATGGAAACAAATGAAAATGAACACATAGCAGTCTAAAACCTATGGCATACAGCAAAGGGAGTTTTGAGAGTGAAGTTCATAGCAATAAGGGCCTGCCTAAAAAAGATAGAAACATTTCAAGTAAACAACCTAACCCTACAACTACAAGAATTGGAGGAACAACAACAAAGAAAGCCCAGGGAGAGTAGAAGGAAGGAAATAATCAAGATTAGAGCAGAATTAAATGGCATAGAGACTAAAAAACAATTCAAAGAATCAATAAATCCAGGGGCTGGTTTTTTGAAAAGATAAACAAAATCAACAAACCTTTAAGCAGACTCATCAAGAAAAAAAGACAGAAGACCCAAATAAATAAAATCAGAAGTGAAAGAGAATTTATAACTAATACCACAGAAATTCAAGGGATTGTAAGAAATTACTATGAACAGCTATATGACAAGAAATTTGAAAACCTGGGTGAAATGGACAAATTTCTAGAAAGATATAGACTCCCAAAACTGAACCAAGAAGAAGCAGAAAGCCTGAACAGATGGATAACACCTGGTGAAATTCAAGTAGTAATCAAGAAACTTCTAGCACATAAAAGCCCTACACTGGACAGTTTCACAGGAGAATTTTACACAACATTTAAGGAAAAGCTAACCCCTATCCTTCTCAGAATATTCCAAAAAAAATCCAAGAAGAAGGATGACTCCCATATTATTTTTGTTAGGCTAGCATCATTCTAATCCCCAAACAGAAAAAGATACAACATAGAAAGAAAACTACAGGCTAATATTGCTGATGAACACAGATGCTAAAATACTCAACAAAGCACTAGGAAACATCATCCAGCAATACATCAAAAAGATCATACACCATGATCAACTGATATTCATCCCATAGATGCAAATATGTTACAATATTTACATATCAATAAAATATATCACATAAACAAAAGGAAAGGCAAAAATCCATTGATCATATCAATAGAAGAGGGAAAAGCATTTGAAAAGATTCAGTACCCATTTATGATAAAAATACTCAGCAATGTGAGAGTACAGGAAGCATACCTCAGCATAATGAAGGCTGTATATGAAAACCTTACAGGCAAAATCATACTCAATGGACAAAAACTAAAAGCATTCTCATGAAGATCAGGAACAAGACAATATTGTCTGCTTTTACCACTTCTATTAAAAATAGTATTGGAAGTCCTAGCCACACCAATCAGAAAAGAAAAGGAAAAAAAGGCATACAAATAGGAAAGGAGGAAGTAAAACTGTCATTGTTTGCAGATGACATGATAGTGTACATAGAAAACCCTATAGACTCCACCAAAAAACTACTCAAACTAATATCTGAATTTTGCAGAACAGTGGGGTACAAAGTCATTATTTAGAAATTGAAGGTTTCTGTACAACAACAATGAAATATCATAAACAGAAATCAGGGGAAAAAATCCCATTTGCTACAGCAACAAGAAAAATAAAGTACTTAAGAATAAACCTATCCAAGGAGGTAAGACCTGGACTGAGAAACTATGCAATATGGAAGAAAGTAACTGAGGAGGACACAAAGAAATGGAAGCATGTACCATGTTCATGGATTGGAAGAAATAACATCATTGAAACATTCATACTACCCAAATCAATTTATAGATTCAATGCAATCCCTATTAAAATATCAATGACATATTTCATAATATGGAACAAATATTTTTTAAAAATTATACTGAATTATAAGTGACTCTGTATAGCTGCAGTAATTTTGAGAAAGAAAAACAAAGTAGGAGGGATCATGATACATAATATAAAACTATACAACAAGTCCACTGTAATCAAAACAGCCTGGTACTGGCATAAGAACAGACACATAGACCAAGGGAACAGAATAGAGAGCCCAGAAATAAGCCCATCTATGGTCAATTAATACTTGACAACTGGGGACAGAAGTGCAAAATGTAGTAAATATAGACTCTTCAACAAATGGTGTTGGGAGATCTGGACAGATCTATAAAAGAAAGAAAGAAAGAAAGAAAGAAAGAAAGAAAGAAAGAAAGAAAGAAAGAAAGAAAGAAAGAAAGAAAGAAGGAAGGAAGGAAGGAAGGAAGGAAGGAAGGAAGGAAGGAAGGAAGGAAGGAAGGAAGGAAGGAAAGAAAGAAAAGAAAAAGAAAAAAGAAAAAAGAAACTTGACCACCAACTTACACCATCCACAAAAATAAATTCAAGATGGATAAAAGACTTAAATATAAGTTGCCACACAATAAAATACCTAGAGAAGAACATAGGCAGGAAGATCTCAGATATTCCACCCAACAATATATTCACCAATAAGTCCTTTAGAGCATGACAACAATGGAAATAACAAATGGGACATCATCAAAATAAAAAAAAACCTGCATGGCTAAAGGAAACATCAGCAAAATGAAAGGGAACAAACTGTATGGGAAAATATATTTGTCAATGATACCTTGGACAAGGATTTGATCTGTAAAATATATAAAGAACCCACATGACTCTACTCCAAGAAGACAAACACCCCAATTAAAAAATGCACCAAGGAGCTGAACAGACACTTCTCCAAGGAGGACATACAGAGGATTCAGAGACATGAAAGGATGCTCAGTATCATTAGCCATCAGATAGATGCAAATTAAAACCACAATGAGAGACCACGTCACACCAGTAAGAATGGCCATCGTAAACATATCAACAATCAAGTTTTAGATTGTGGAGAAATGGGAACCCTAGTACACTGTTGGTGGGAATGCAGAATGGTGCAGCCACTGGAAAACAGTATGGAATTTCCTCAAAAAAAAAAAAAAACACTAAAAATTGAATTTCCTTTTGATCTAGCAATTTCACTGTTGAGTATATACCCTAAGAATCCTGAAGTACCAATTCAAAAGAACCTATGCACCCCAATGTTCATAGAAGCATAATTTACAATAACCAAGTTTTGGAAGCAACCTAAGTGTCCATCAGTAAATGAGTGGATCAAAAACTATGGTACTTTCACACTATGGAATACTACACAACAGAAAGAAAGAAGGAGCTTCTACCCTTTACAACATCGTGGATGGATCTGGAGAGTATTATGCTAAGTGAAATAAGCCCAGGTGGTGAAAGACAAATACCTATAAACAGAACCTAATAAATAAAAGGTGCAAGCAAAATATAACTGTAGAGGAAAAGTCAGCTAGGTTAAGGTGACCTAGGGAGGGACCGGGAACTAGGAAAGAGTTTGTTTAAGTTACTTAGAAGATGCCAGCCAGCTGTTAGATGTCAGCGAGGCAGCCATAATTTTTAGGAGTTTGTTTAGGTTACTTAGAAGCTGTCAGCCATAATTTTAGGTTTTTGAACACTCAGCTTCGGATAA
>PVKU01002258.1:86132-178170 GCA_004027475.1 Anoura caudifer | reverse complement strand
TGTGCACGTTAATAAAGGGTCGTGCTCCACCATCCAACTGCGTGTTGAGTCGTTTCCTTCCGTAACATAACAAGAGGCATTGAAATAAAGAACCAACTGACAATAACTAGAGGGATGGGGATAACAAAGGGAAAATGAGGAAGAGTTGTCAATGAACATGTATAAAGGACACATGGACAAAGCCAAAGTGTAACAGGGTGCAGCCAAGAGGGGGGCCCCAAAAAGGGAGTTGGAATGGGACCCAGAACTCAGGGTGTCCAGGAAATATTAGAAAGACATATAAGATGTCCTCACCCCTTCCCCCTCAGGTGTGAGTTGGGGGAAGGAATGACAGTTTTGCAGATAACCTCCAGAATGGTCATTTAACATATCTATAACCTTTAACTGGTCTCATAGATACGTTAAACAACTGTGGTCATGCTCTGAGCCAGGGGGATGAAAGGACTTCCCCAGGACATGATTGGGGGAGGAGCCCCAGATTACAGCACCTGAGTGGGAGCTTGGAGAAGATTGGCTCCAGAAAATGGGGACACACCTGCCCAGACTCATGATGGCATCCCAATAACCTTGGAAATATACAGGAATGCTGGCAGGTGTAACTGATTGTAGGAGGAGTCGGAAATGGGGCTGCAGAGAAGGATTGGCTCAGGGATTTAAATCCAGGTGTGGCAGCCATTGGAGAGAGATCCATGCAGTTTCACCAGAGTGCAGGACCCACAGCTCTATGAGGGAAAATCACCATGCGGCTTTAGCAGAGAATTGCCACTCAGCTTTGCCGGAGTGGAGACCCTCTCACAGCTTTGCCAGAGGGAGAGATTCCATGTGGTTTCACCAGAGTGCAGACCCCTGCAGCTTTGGTGAGGAGGGAGAGCCACGAGGCTTTGCCAGAGTGGGGACCCCTTCCCCGCAGCCTCGGTAGAAGGACCACATGGTTTTGGGTGCTCCCTTTGGCTGTGTGGCATGGGGAGCAAGAGAGATTTTGCCTGGAAGAAGGGGGAAGGACTCTTGCCAGTAGGCCATGAGAAGGTGCCACATGGCTTTGGATTAATTAGCGATCCTTCCTGGACGACGACACAGCTGAATGGTGTCAAGAGCCTGGATACCGGACGTGTGCTTCTCTTCCTGAATTATGGATTACGGTACCCTGAATTAGGGCAGAGGGAGAGAGGAAGCACTGTGGGTGTCTGTGGGTATCCTAAAGGACTTTGATATTTTTTAATGGAGACATTAGGTCGCTACTTTAACTCTGTATAGCATTAAATAAACATTTCCTTTCCTTTTCATGAATCTCTGGCTTTGAGATGCATCTTTCCATAAGGTGGCGGACAATAACAGACATTCTGCTACAAAAGTAGAGATGGTGGCGTGGGCCAGCATGGTGGGAGGGAATGAAGACAACTGTACTTGAACAGCAATAAAAAAAATGTAATAAAAAAAGATAGAGGAGGGAAATGATGAACAAATAAATGTAGATGGCCCCTAGAAAATAAGAAAGGCAAGTAAAAAAGCAACAGTCTTTCCTAGCACCAGCAGAAATGAACACAAGCCTGAATATCCCAGATTCTTTTATCCATGTACACGAATATGTTTTATTTCTCTTCTCTCCACAGGCATAATGGGGTACCTCTGCATTGTCACTGAGTTTCTCTTTCTGGATTTTTAAAAATTTTATTTACTTTTATTATTTATCTATTACAATTTTCCCCACCTATTCTCCCTTTTTCAACTACCACCTTGTCTCACCTTCTTTCCTCCCTAAGTCAACTGCCATATTATTGTCTGTGTCCATTCATGTGTTGCTGATATTTTTTTTGTAGCCTTGGTGAAATTCACCTTAACCTCTTTTCAGTTTTTCTCTTTCTGTGCCTAGTCATTCTCAGTAGCCATACCATTATTTTCTGTGTCATCTGCCTGGATCAAAGCCTCTGCACACCAATATGCTTCTTCTTTGACAGTCTCTCAATATCACAGACTGTTTAGATCTTTGTCATTCTACCAGTATGCTCATAAGTCTTCTTTTTGTGACCAGAATAATATTCTTCGCCTGTTGTGTCATTCAAATATTTTTCTTTTGTGGTTTTGTTTTACTAATTGTCTGTGTTTTGAAGTTATGGGTTATAATTTTTATATTGCCATTTTCACCATCTGCATTATCCCATCCTTATGAACAAAAGGTATGTAGAAAATTTGCAGCTCCTGTGGAAATAAAACATTTTTGTTCTCACAATAAATTTAGATTCTGCTTTCAAGGTCAACTATTATTTTTGTGACATCTCACCAATCATTTGTCTGGCTTGTATCAATACAAATATTTTCATCAATAGGTCCCTTAGAGTTTGGAAACAATGGAAGGACTTATTCATGAATTTGTCATATTTATCTCAGGGTTCTTGTACTTGTGGTCCCATTTTTGTTTATTTGTGTTTCTTGTGTCAGTATTCTAATGACTATCCTGAAGATATCCTCTTCAGGGGTGAAGGAAGATTTTTCCACCTATGCCTCTCACCTCACTGTTATTATTCGTTACAACTGTGCTTTCTGCATCTACCTGAGGCCGATGGCAAACTCTCTGTCCCACAAGAATAGGATTGTAATGGTGATGCACACTATTGTCACTTCATTAATAAACTTCATGGTGTATAGTCTCAGAAACAAGAAGGTCCATGTTCCTATTTAAAAATGTTGGACAAGAAAGAATCTCTAATATTATATAATTAAATATTATTATATTTTATATTGTGAAAATTGATGAATTCTTTATCATATATACATTATACCTATAATGAGCCATTGAAAGAAAACCCTATAAGATCCATACCACAAAATATGTTTTTCTCCTCACTATTCCTTTAATTCTAATCTGCAGGATAATATTTTTTAGTTTCTCAGAAGAAATCTCAAGAAGCTCCTCAAATTTAAATGCTAAGTGTAGTTGAATAACTGAATGTCTAAATTATATTTAAAGCTAAAAATGTTCTGATCTTCTGGTGTTGGTTATGAAGCCTACATTGGGACCAATGGAGGTTGACTTATACAATAGCTCTGACAGCAATCACATCTTTCTCTGCTAACTTCAATTTCTGGCACATGAAGGATTGCATTGATGAGAAGTAAATGAATGGAAGAACATTCGTATTTGACTGTTGTCATGCTCTGATGATATACTCTCAGGGCTTTAGAGATATATACTGAGTCTTTCTTTTTTTTGTGTGGAGATTTCCTGAGGATTGGAAATAATCCCCTACTAGGAGTTTTTACTATATTAGTTATGACATGATTGCAATAGCCTCTAGGTGACAAGTTGTAAATTTGCTTCTTTGAATTCTGAGAATCAGCTGCTTTTCTGGGTCATATTTCTTCTGAAGGTCTTATTGGAAAAATCAGTTTTAAGTGATTCCAGAATGACTTTTTTCTATGGCCTGTAGCTGATCTAAAATAAAATTCTGTACAGTCTTGCCACAATAGTCAATTAAAGTGCAGCCATGTTTTTCTCTGTTGTGGTACTTCATGCCAATAGCCACAAACTCCTACATTTAGATTTGGGATTTAATATCAGTCAACTCTATTCCTTTGTCTCAGATGGCATATATCAAAGTCTTGAAGCAACATCACAATTTTAGGGGATATAAAATATTAAAAACTTTAATAGTTTCCTCCAATCTATTTTTATTTATTTCTAAATGAACATTTTAATTTTTTTCCCATAGTTGGCACATTTTCTTTACTCAGCTTTTTTTCTATTACTTGAAAACAAAACAGAAACAGACTTACAGACTCAGAGTGCATTTTGATAGCTTAATATATGAAAGGGGTGAAATAGGGGTTGAGAGGATGGGTGAAAAAGGGGGAAAGATTAAGAAGCACAAACTGATAGTTACAAAATAGTCACTGGGATGAAAAGTATAGCATAGGGAATATAATCTGTAATAATGTAATAACTATGTAATTTTCAAGAGGGTTGCTAGATTTATATGGGTGATCACTACCTAAGCTACATAAGTGCCTAATTACTAGGTTTTACACCTAAAATGAATATAATATTGTACATAAACTTTCATTAAAATATAAAAATATTTTAATATATATAAAGATAAAATAATAAAAGTAGAGTTAAGTGGTTCAGATAAGTTTGGCAAGAATCAAGAGTCATCAACAATTGCCCTGGCCAGGTAGCTCAGTTGGTTGAAGCATTGTCCAATACACTAATAGACTGAGGGTTCAATTCCTGATAAGACACATATCTAGGCTGTGGTTTTAATCATTGGTCAGGGTGAGGCAACCAATCAATGTTTCTCTCTCACATCAACATTTCTTTCTCTCTTTCTCCCTGTGTCTATTTTCCTCTCTGTGTATAATTAATAAAAATATCATCAAGTAAAGATTAGAAAATTAATAATCAATAATTGGCCTTGGCTGGTGTGGCTCAGTGGATTGAATGCTGGCCTGTGAACCAAAACATCGCCAGTTCTATTCCCAGTCAGGGCACATGCCTGGGTTTTGGGTCAGGTCTCCAGTAGGGGGCTTGTGAGAGGCATCCACATGTTGATGTTTCTGTCCTTCTCTGTCCTTCCCTCTCTGTCCTTCCCTCTCTAAAAATAAATAAATAAAATCTTAAAAAAAGAAAAAACAATCATCAATATTTGGTTCCATAAGGAGGTTTAATTACTCTGCAAACTCCTAAAATTGTAAAAAAAGTTCCTACAATATTTGCATAAGGATAATTTTATGTATTGAATATATAGATTTAAATGGGTTCCCAAATAAATATCTGTTTCAATATGTGGCCAGGATGTTAAAGGTGATTAGACATTGCTATAACAATGGTCAGACCAACTATTTCACACTTTTTAAGAGACAATAACTTTCTGAATTCAATATTTACCAGACAAAACCATTATAACATCTTATTCTAGAGGAAAAACAGGCAGGCAGTAGCATCACATGATACAAAAGGGAGGTTTTTCTAGATTATTTTCATTTGGAGCATATTTTTTTATCCCCATTTTGGCTACTTGTCTGTATTGTTTGCGTGTATTAGGTAGATCTGCTACATCCCAGTGTTGGTAGGCTGATTTTATGTGATAGGTGTCTTGTGGATCTCTGTGGTTCAGTCTCCCTGATCACCTTAACTAGGTGCTCCAGGGATGCCTCTTATGTGGGCTATGAGACCTCTTCTGTTGTGGTTTAGTCTTGCTTGCTCTTGGCCTGTCCATGGGTAGGCTTGACTCTAAAGCTATCTGAATGTGAGTATAAACCCCTACCTCAGTGTGCAAGCTACTATGAATGGGCTGATACCACAAAATGGAATTCACTGAAGAAGTGCCTGGTTCCTGCCAAGATCTTATTTAGATATGCTGCTTGTGAATCTAATTGTGTCATGCTCTGGTGTGGTCTGAAGCTACAAGTGTGCTGATTCTGGAGTATCTTGGGAGAGACTAGGGTAAATGTCAATATTTGATGCTGCCTGTGACCAGCTTTGGGCTATCCGCAGTTGGTGGCTGACTCTTCTGGTCCTGGATGCACATGGGAGGGAACAAGCTGTGTAGAAAGTCTGGCTTCCACCAGTACCAATCCTGGGTCATGGTAGAAAAAGGTCTAGACAACTGAAGATTTGCCTCCCCTATCCCTGCCTGCTAGCTTCCAGTTATGCTCAGTTACTGAAAGAGCCTCTGGTGTTACAAAAGTTACTTGAGACAGATTCTGAGGCACCAGCTAGGTGGTTAGTGGTTTTTATAAGGTTGATTACAGATTCAAACTTGACACCAATGCTGGTTCTGAGGTCACTCAACAAATGTCTCATGGTATACAAAAGACAGCCACCACCTGCCTGGGGCCTGAGGACCTTTGTGGTAAAGCGGACTCTCAGAGAGTCATCATGGTTGGGCTAATAGAGATTGCCAGGCTTAAACAAATTAAGCTGTGGCCCTGTGGAGGGAATATTCTTCACAGGAATATTGGTGCCTTTCATGGCATGTAGGTAAAAATGACATTTGCCCCAAAACTACATGATTCAGTCTCTTTTTTATGTATTTCTGACACTCCCTGAGTATGCCCAGACCTCTGTGAGAGCTTTTTAAGAAGGCTGCAATGCAGGATCAGTCTGGCCACAGCCATCAGATTTTCTGTATAATGTGAACTTGGCAGAGCAGGGCCACAATGAGATGAAAGGGTGGGGTTAGTGCATCTCCTTAGGCTGATAGTGTAGGGCATCTGCCCTTGTCAGTCACATGGGAAAGTCAGCTCTTGCCTCAAACCCACTGTACTCATTCTCTCCCTGTGCATCTTCTGACATTTCTTGAGTTTGCCTGGACCTCCTCAAAAAACTTTCAAGAAAGTCTGTGTTGTGGGCCCAGGCTGGCAGCATCTCACTGATCAAAGAGCAGGAGCTTGATGTAGTTAAATTTTTAGTTTTTTTTTTTTCCCCCAGTAGTAAATTGTTTTTGTTTCTCCTTCTGGTAGTTCAATATTGATGTATAAAAATACCATAGATTTCTGAATATTGACATTGTATTTTGCTACTGAGCTAAATTCATTTATTAGGTCTAGTAGTTTTTTTTTTTTTTTTTTTTTTTTTTTTTTTTTTTTTTTTTTTTTTTTTTTTTTTTTGTGGAGCCTATAGGGGTTTTCATGTATAATATCATGTCATATGTTAATAATGACATTATTCCTCTTTTCCTATTTGAATGAGTTTAATTTCTTTTTCTTGTCTAATTGCTGTGTCTAGGGCTTACAGTATTAGATGAATAAGAGTGGTGATAGTGGACAGCTCTATGTCATTCCTGATCTTAAGGAAAATGCTTTTAATTTTTGCCTGTTGAGTATTTTGTTGGCAGTAGGTTTGTCATATTTGGTCTTTATTAAGTTGATGTACATGTCCTTTATTCCCACTTTGCTGAGTGCTTTTAATCATAAATGGGTGCTGCATTTTATCAAATGCTTTTTGTGCATCTATATATGATCATGTGATTTTTATTTTTTATTTTGTTCATGTAATGTATCACTTTTTTGCAGGATTTACTTTAAAAATTGTTTTAAAAATATTTTTTGAACTGTAATTGTAAAACAACATTTTTTTGAACTGTAATTGTTCAATTACAGTTGTCACCATTTTTTCCCCATTACTTTCCCCTATCCCAATTACCTCACACCTCCCACATTCTATCCTCCCTCCAACCTGTGGTCTTTATCCTTGGGTACTTAATATATGTTCCTTGACTTGACCCTTCCTTTTCTTTTCCCCATTATCCCCTTCCCCTCTACTTTGTCCTTTATTTTCATGTCTCTGGTTCTATTTTACTTGGTTGTTTGTTTGGTTAATTAAGTTCCAATTATAGGTGAGATCATATAACATTTGTCTTTCACCACCTGGTTTATTTCATTTAACATAAAACTCTCCAGTTCCATCCATGTGGTTGAGAATGGCAGGAGTTCCTTCTTTCTTTCTGATGCATAATATTCCATTGTGTAAATGTACCACAGTTTTCTCTCTCTTTTTTAATTTTAATTGTTGTTCTTGTACAGTTTTCTGTCTTTTACTCCCACCCCAGCACACTGCCCCAGCCCACCCCACCTCCCTCCCATTTCCACCCCCGCCACTAGTTTTTGTCCATGTGTCCTTTGTACTCGTTGCTCCAAACCCTTCCTCTTTTCCCCTGAAATTCCCTCCCCTCTCCCCTCTGGTGACTGTCAGCCCATTCTCAATTTCAGTGACTTTGGTTATATTATGCTTGTTGTTTGTTTTGTTGATTAGGTTCCTGTTAAAGGTCAGATCATATGGTATTTGTCTTTCACTTGCTGGCTTATTTTGCTTACGATAATGCTCTCCAGTTCCATCTATGCTGTCACAAAGGGTAGGAGCTCCTTCTTTCTTTCTGCTGCATAGAATTCCATTGTGTAAATGTAGCATAGTTTTTTGATCCATTCATTTACTGATGGGCACCTAGGTTGCTTCCAACACTTGGCTATTGTAAATTTTGCTGCTATGAACATTGGGGTGCATAGGTTCTTTTGGATTGGTGTTTCAGGGTTCTTAGGATATAATACTAGCAGTGGAATTGCTGGGTCAAAAGGTAGATCCATTTTTAGTTTTCTTAGAAAATTCCATACTGCTTTCCATAATGGTTGTACCAGTCTGCAATCCCACCAACAGTGCACTAGGGTCCCCACTTCTCCACAACTTCAACACTTGTTGTTTCCTGCTTTGTTTATGATGGCCATTCTGACTGGTGTGAAGTGATATCTCATTGTGGTTTTAATTTGCATCTCTCTGATAGCTAGCAATATTGAACATCTTTTCATGTGTCTCTGGACCCTCTGTATGTCCTCCTTGGAGAAGTGTCTGTTCAAGTCCTTTGCCCATTTTTTAATTGGGTTGCTTGTCTTCTTAGAGTGGAGTCATGTAAGTTCTTTATATATTTTGGAGATTAAACCCTTGTCTGAGGTATCATTGGCAAATATGTTTTCCCATACAGTCAGTTCTCTTTTTATTTTAATGCTGTTTTCTTTAGCCATGCAAAGGCTTTTATTTTGATGAGATCCCATTTGTTTATTCTTTCCTTTATGTCCCTTGCTTTAGGGGACATATCAGTAAAAATGTTACTGTGTGAAATATCTGAGATTTTCCTGCCTATGTTCTCCTCCAGGACATTAATGGTGTCACGGCTTATATTTAAATCTTTTATCTACCTTGAATTTATTTTTGTGTATGGTGTAAGTTGGTGCTCAAGTTTCTTTCTTTCTTTCTTTTTTTTTTTTGCATGTAGCTGTCCAGTTCTCCAACACCACTTGTTGAAGAGGCTACTTTTACTCCATTTTATGTTGCTGCCTACTTTGTCAAATATTAATTGACCATTGAGAATTGGGTTTATTTATGGGATCTCTGTTTTATTGCACTGGTCCATGTGCCTGTTTTTGTGTCAGTACTAGGCTGTTTTGATTACAGTGGCATTGCAATACAGTTTGGTGTCAGGTATTATGATCCCTCCTACTTTGCTCTTCTTTCCCAAAATTGCTGCAGCTATTTGAGGTCGTTTATGGTTCCATATACATTTTTGAAGTGTTTGTTCTATGTTTGTGAAATATGCCATTGGTACTTTAATAGGTATTGCATTGAATCTGTAAATTTTTGGGGATAGTATAGACATTTTGATGATGTTAATTCTTCCAATTCATGAACACAGTATATGTTTCCATTTGTTTGTTTGTGTCTTCCTTGATTTCTTTCTTCAGTGTTGTTTAGTTTTCTGCATACAGGTCTTTTACCTCCTTGGTTAGGTTTATTCTTAGGTATATTATTTTTCTTTTTGCTATATTGAATAGGATTTTTATCTTAACTTCTGCTTCTGCTCTTTCATTGATATACAGAAATGCATTTGATTTCTGGGTGTTGAGCTTGTATCTGGCTGTTTGGCCAAATTCATTTATTAGGTTGATCAGTTTTTTGGCTGAGTCTATAGGATTTTATATGTACACTATCATGTCATCTGCAAACAATAATAGTTTTGTTTCCTCCATTCCAATTTGGATACCTTTTATTTCCTTTTCTTGTCTAATCACTGTGGCTAAGAATTCTAATACTATATTGAATAGAAGTGGTGAAAGTGGACAACCTTGTCTTGTTCCTGATCTTGATGGAAAAGATGTTAGTTTTTGACCATTGAGTATGATGTTGGCTGTAGGTCTCTCATGTATGGCCTTTATTATGTTGAGGAATGCTCCCTCTATTCCCACTTTGCTGAGTGTTTTTACCATAAATGGGTACTCTACCTTATCAAATGCTTTTTCCGCATCTATTGATATGATTATGTGATTTTTGCCTTTGCTTTTGTTTATGTGATGTATTACATTTACTGATTTGTGAATGTTGAACCATCCTTGCATCCCTGGGATGAATCCCATTTGGTCATGGTGTATAATCTTTTTAATGTATTGTTGGATGTGGTTTGACAATATTTTGTTGAGGATTTTAGCATCTATGTTCATCAGCGATATTGGCCTGAAGTTTTCTTTCTTTGTTGTGTCTTTATCTGGTTTTGGGATTAGGATGATGCTTGCTTCATAAAAAGAGTTTGGGAGTCTTCCATCATTTTGGACTTTTTGAACGGTCTGTGAAGGATAGGGGTTAGCTGTTCCTTAAGTGCCTTCTGTGTCTCTGGACACAAAGACTTCTCCTGTGAAACCATCTGGTCCAGGGCTTTTGTGTGTTGGGAGTTTTTTGATTAGTGCTTTAATTTCATCTGCTGTTGATGGTCTGTTCAGGCTTTCTGCTTCTTCTTCATTGAGTTTTGGGAGATTATATATTTTTAGAATCTTGTCCATTTCACCTAGGTTTTCAAATTTCGTGGCGTACAGTTCTTCATAGTAATTTCTTACAATCCTTTGTATTTCTGTGGGGTCAGTTGTAATCTCCTCTTTCATTTCTGATTGTGTTTATTTGGGTTCTCTCTCTTTCTTTCTTGATGAGCCTGCTAAAAGGGTTGTCAATTTTGTTTATCCTTTCAAAGAACCAGCTCCTGGATTCATTGATCCTTAGAATTGTACTTTTAGTCTCTATGTCATTTAATTCTGCTCCGATCATGGTTATTTCCTTCCTTCTACTTGCTCTGGACTGTGTTTGTTGTTGTTCCTTGAGTTCTTGTAGGCATAGGGTTAAGTTATTTTTTTGAAATGTTTCTTTTTTTTAGGTAGGCCTGTATCGCTATGAACTTCCCTCTGAGGACTGCCTTTGCTGTGTCCCATAAGTTTTGGGTTGTTGTGAGTTCATTTTCATTTGTTTCCAGAAACTTTTTAATTTCCTCCCTAATATCATTCTTGACCCATTCATTGTTTAATAACATGCTATTCAATCTCCATGGTTTTGAGGACTTTGGGTTTTTCCCCTTGGGGTTGGTTTCTAGTTTCAGTCCCGTGTGGTCGGAGAAAATGCTTGGTATGATTTCAATTTTCTTGAATTTGTTGAGGCTAGTTTTGTGTCCTATCATGTGGTCTATCTTTGAAAATTTTCCATGTGCATTTGAAAAGAATGTGTATTTAGTTTCTTTGGGATGAAGGGCTCTATATATGTCAGTTAAGTCCATATCATCTAGAGTATCGTTCAATGCCACAATATCTTTGTTGATATTTTGTTTAGAAGATCTGTCCATTTTTGACAGTGGGGTGTTAAAATCCCCTACTATAATTGTATGGCTGTCAATATCTTTCTTGAAGTCCTCTAAGATTTTCTTGATGTATTTTTGTGCTCCTATGTTGGGTGCATATATACTTACAATGTTTATGTCTTCTTGGTGGATTCTTCCCTTGAGTGTTATGAAATGAACTTCTGGGTCTCTCTTTATGGCTCTTCTTTTGAAGTCTATGTTGTCTGATATGAGTATTGCTACCCTGCCTTTTTTTTTCTGTCCATTTGCTTGGAAAATTTGTTTCCAGACCTTCACTTTGAGTCTGTGTAGGTCTTTTGTCCTGAGGTAGGTCTCCTATAGGCAGCATATGTGTGGGTCATGCTTTCTTATTCATTCAGCTATTCTATGTCTTTTGATTGGAGCCTTTAATAATCCATGTATGTTTAAGGTTATTATTAATAGGTACTTATTCATTGCCATTTTCATTCCTGTGTTTTCTCTCTCTCTCTCTTTCCCTTCCTTTCTTTAAAGCAGTCCCTTTAGCATCTCTTGCAGAACTGGTTTGGTAGAGGTGTATTCTTTTAGACTTCTTTTGTCTGGGAAGCTCCTTATTTGGCCTTGTATCTTGATTGAAAGCCTTGCTGGGTAAAGTAGTCTTGGTTGCAGGCTTCTGGTTCTCATTGCTTGGAATATTTCTTGCCATTCTCTTCTGGCTTGGAGTGTTTCCATTGAGAAGTCACCTGCAAACCTCATCGGGGCTTCCTTGTATGTTACTTCTATTTTCTCCCTTGCTGCCTTTAAGATTCTCTCTTTGTCTTGGAATTTTGCCATTTTAATTATGATATGTCTTGAAGTGGGCCTCTTTGGGTTCCTCTTGATTGGGACTCTCTGTGATTCCTGGATTTGTGTGACTTTTTCTCTCATCATTTTAAGGGAGTTTTTCATCATTACTTTTTCAAATAGGTTTTCTATCCCTTGCTCTTCTTCTCCTTCTGGTATCTCTATTATACAGATATTATTATGTTTCATATTGTCTTGCATTTCTCTTAATCCTTCTTCATTCTTTCTCAACCTGTTTTCCTTTTCTTGCTCTTTCTGGATTTTTTTTTTCTACTTTGTCCTCCAACTTGTTGATCTGATCTTCTCCTTCATGGATTCTGCTTTTGATTCCTTCTACTGTGTTCTTCAGTTCAGAAATTGTATTCTTCATTTCCTCTTGGCCCTTGTTGATAGTTTCTATTTCCTTTTTCATGTTGATATAGTTTGCAGTGAATTCATCATAGCTTCCCTGTAGTTTCTGGTAGCTCTTTGAGAGCTCATGGAGCCTCCTGAGAACCATTGCTTTGAACTCAAAATCTGATAGCTGAGTTGCCTCTGTTTCATTTAGTGTTCTTTCTGGGGCTTCCTCCTTTCCTTTCATTTGGGGATTGTTTCTTTGTCTTCTCATTGTTTGTGAGGCTTTTCTTGTTAGGCTCAGCTTCTTAAATTGATCTCCTCTGGCTTCCTGGGTTTATAGTGTGAATGTCTGTGGTAGAATACAGGTGAGATTCAGTGGTGCAGTGTCCTTCCTTCAGGTATCCTGGTGTTCACAGCTTCCACTGTCTCAGCTGTTGAAATGCCCCCTCTTTGGGACCAATTCTGTTTTTTCACAGTTCCAGGGTTTGGCTTTGTTTTGTTTTTGTCTCCCTCATGGGTATTTAAAAAGAGAAAAGAGGAAGAAAAAAATGAAAACAGAAGAAAGAAAAGAAGAAAGAAAAAGAAAAGAGAAAAAAGAGGAAGGAAGAAGAAATAAAATTGGAAAGAAAGGAAGAAGGAATAAAACAAGACAGAAGTAACGAGAAGCAGAAGGAATTGAGGGGTAAAAAAGATTAAAAAAAAAACCAAAACCAAAAAACCAACAACCCTTGCTGTTTTCAATCTTGCCATGCTGGTTTTTCTTTTCTTCCTGGCTGCAAAGGCCAGGGGTGATGGTATTGCTTTTCTCCCTGTTCAGCACTCAGTTATCTTTGGGCTACTCTCCTCAGAGCTAGCCAGGGGCCTGTCTGCACAGGCCTTCAGGTGTATGTTCTGAGGCAGCGTGCGCCTACCCTGGTCAAGTGTGTGGGCGTCTACAATCTTGCAGCCATCTGAGGTCATGCACCTGGGCCAATTGTCATGCAGCCGTCCCCAGTGGTGTGCGCGCACCAATCGATCCTCAAGCAGCTGTCTCCATTGGTGCATGGGCACTGACAGTCACACAAGCTCTGGCGTTTAGTCCTTCCAGGGCTATGCGGGGATATTCACATCCCCAGCTTGTTTGCCACTGACACCTTAACTCCTCTCTGTGAGATTTCAAGCAACCAGGTTTATCCCGGTGCTGCTGAAACCTTGTTTGGCTGGGGAGGGAGCGGTTGACCCAGCTCCCTCCCTAGAGTCTTGTAGGGAGCCTGGCGAGCGCCAGCCTGGGGCCTCAGCCCCTGCCCTGGTCTCAGTGCTGCTCCCTGGGCTCTTATTGTTCTGAAGTACTCTCCTTACTGTCTGGTTTTTCAATGTCTGCTACAGTTTTTGATCTCCTGTTTTCAAATATGCTGTGTTTCTGATGGCTGTTTGCTCTGTTCCACCTTAAATTGACCAGGTTTTTCTACCATGTGTAGGGGGGGAGTGGAATGTGCTCCCTTCTACTGCACCACCATCTTTCTTGGGATGTGTGTTTTCAATGTACCACAGTTTTTGATCCATTTATTTACTGATGGGCACTTGGCTATTGTAAATACCATCACTATGAACATAGGGGTAAGTAAGTTCTTTTGAATTGGTGATTTGGGATTCTTAGGGTATATTCTCAGCAGCAGAATCACTGGGTCAAAGGTAGTTTCATTTTTAGTTTTTTAAAGGAAGTTCCATACTGTTTTCCACAGTGGCTGCACCAGTCCACATTCCCACCAATAGTGCACTAGGTTTTACTTTTCTCCACATCTTTGCCAACACTTGTTGTTTGTTGATTTATTAATGATGACCATTCTCACTGATGTGAGGTGATATGGCATTATAGTTTTAATTGGCATCTCTCTGATGGCTAGTGATGCTGAGGATCTTTTCACAAGTGTATTGGCCTTCTGTATGTCCTCCTTTTATAAGCGTCTGTTCAGGTCCTTTACTCATTTTTTAGCTGGATTGCTTGTTTTTCTGGAGTGGAGTTGTGTGAATTCTTTATATATTTTGAAGATCAAACCCTTGTCTGGTGTATCCTTGGCAAATGTGTTCTCCCATATAGTTGGTTCCCTTTTCATTGTAATGATGGTTTCTTTAGGTATGCAGAAGCTTTGTGGTTTGATGTAGTCCCATTTATTTTTCCTTTATTTCTTGGCCTAGGAGGCATTTTGGCAAAATTATTGCTACATAGCATATCTGAAATTTCCCTGCCTATATTCTCCTCTAGTGCTTTTATGGTGTCAGAACTTATATTTAAGTCTTTTATCCATTCTGTTTATTCTGGTGTGTGTAAGTTGATGATCAAGTTTCATTTTTTTGCATCTCCCAGTCCATTTTTGTCAATACCACTTATTTAAGAACCCATCTTTACTCCACTGTATGCTCATGTTTCCTTTGTCAAATATAAATTGACTGTAGAGACTTGCTTATAATACTGGTTTGATGAGGATGAACTCCTTCAGATTTTTCTTGTCCGAGAATATATTTTTTTAAACTTTCACACTTACATAATAGCCTTGCTGGGTAGTGTAATCTTGGTTGTAGGTCCTTGCTTTCTATCATTCTGATTTTTTTATGCCAATCCCTTCTGACCTGCATATTTCTGCTCAGAAATTAGCTGGAAGTTTTATGGAAGCTCCCTTGTAGATTATAAACTGCTTTTCTCCTGTTGCTTTTTAATGTTCTCCCTCTATGTTTAACTTTAGTATTTTAATTATGTTGTCTCTTGGTATGGACATCTTTGTGTTATTCTTGTTTTTGACTCTTTGCCCTTCCTTAAATTGCATGTTTGCTTTCTTTTTTGTTTGGGAAGTTTTCAGTCATTATTTTTAATAGTTTTTAGTTCTTTGTTCTCTCTGTCTCTTTTTTTCTTCTGGTAATCATATATTGTGAATACCATTATGCTTGATGTTGTTCCAGTAGTCCCTTAATGTATCTTCATCTCCTTTTAATTTTTTTTTTTTTTTTTTTTGCTTTTCCAAATCAGTTACTCAGTCCTCTGCTTTATCTAATTTGCAGTTGATTCAGTATAATGTATTCTGGGTTTCACTTATTGCGCCCTCCATTTATGATATTTTTTCATGGTTTCTATCCCTTTGTGTAAGTTGTCACAGAGTTTATCTATTCTTTCTCTTAGTTCATTGAACATTCTTATAACCAGTGGCCTGAAATCTGTAGCTGGTAGATTGCTTGCCTATATTTGTTTAATATTTAATCTTTATTGTATTTTTCCATTACCATTTAGTCCTCTTTCCTCCCTCCCCCCAGCAATCACTGCACTATTGTCCATGTTCATGGGTGCTTTTTTCCTTTTTGTTCAATCATTCCACCCTCTTTGTACACCCTGACATCCCTTAGCTGTCATCTGCTCTCCATCCATGAGTCTGTCCCCATTTTCTCTGCCTCCATTTTATTTAGATATTTTTCTGTAGTTTTGTTCTCTTCTTTCATGGAACATGTTCCTTTGTCTCTTGTTTTGGCTGCCTCCTTGTGTTTGTTCACCTGTGTTTGATAGATCTACTATACCTCTTGGTCTGACATAGGCATCTTATGTAGTAGATATCCCATGGAACCTAATGGCAGAGTCTTTCATATCACCTGAGCCTGGTGTACCATGGGTGTCTTTTATGTTGGTTTTGTGTGTCCTCCTCTTGTAGTTGATCCTTGATTGTTATTGGCACATAAGTGGGTAGGATTGACCCTCAGGCTTACTGGCTGTGAGGCTTGGCCATAGCAGACAAGCTGTTGTGCAGAAGCTGATCACATAGAGTTGGATTTGCTTTAGTGGATCTCTTGTTCCTACCATGTCCACCCTTTTGGTGTGTTATTTTTGCAGCTAACAGCATGGTGTTTGGGGTTTTGAAGCTAGCCACCAGGGATTTTGATTTTGGAGTCTCTTGGGAGGGGCTACAGCAGTCCAAGATCAGCTGCTGCCTTTGTGTGGCCCTGGGCCACTTGGTAGTAGTTGCAAATGATTTAAAGTTGGTAAGTGCTCATGCTGGGCTTGGAGGTACCTAGGTTAATCTATGATGTGAACTGATGTTAGCTGTCCCTTGTTCAGGGCCAAGGGCTGCTTAGCAAAAGGTATATGATACGCAAAGCCTAGCCAATTCTTGTTTATGGTTTTGTACTTTTTAAGAGATTTTAGGAAGGTTTACAACCTGGGCCAAGGCTGACCACCTGTGTGGAATAGCTGATGAAGGAATTTCAGGCCTGTGTGTGTTCTGGATGGAGTCTGGCCTCAGGGAATTATCAAGGTAGGTTGAATGGTATTAGCCAGAGTAATAAAGGCTCATATATGGGACCTGCCTGAACTTGCATTCTGGGAAGGGGGAGGGCTCAACAAAGTAACAATGGTACCTGTCAACAATTCTATCTCAGAGAGGGTTGCCCCTCCAGCCCTTCACTAAAACCAGGCAGTTCATTTGTTCCCTGTGTGTTCCTGATAATTTGAGCTGCAGTGCCTTCACTAGAACTTAGTTTATGTATACACACATGAGTCCACAAATGTTCTTTTTTTTTCTCCTGGATAAAATTCCTGCTGATTTTAGCAGCCAGATATTGTGAAGACTTCTCTTCCAAGTAGTGGTTCTTTGGGCTGGGGAGACTGGTGTTGGGCTGGGACCCCTTACTCCTCAAAGGGTTCCTCCACAGCCAGGCTATCCCTCCTGTTTTTCAACTGCCACACACGTGTGTGACCAGACCATTTTACTTCTTTTCCCCTCCTAACATTTCAATCTAGGTTCTTGTTTATATCCTTAGTTACAGGAGTTCTCTTCATCTAGTTTTCAGGTGGTCCTCAAGTCATTGTTTTACAATTTATTTGTAATTTTATTTAGTTGTATGAGGAGGCAATCCAGCTTTTACCTACTGTACCATCTTGACCAGAAGTCCCTGATATGCTGTTTTTTTAATAACATTTTTTTCTTTCAATATGTTTTTAAATTTTATTGGCATTAACCTATTCACATTATATTATCATATTCTAATCATCTGTAAGATCTTAACTAATATTCTCTTTTCCATTTTTTTAAAAACTGTTTTCTCTTTATTCCTAATCAGTCCTTTTAAGGATTTATTGATTTCTTTAATAATTTAAATACCACCAAGGCACATCATAATTACATTAGCCAAGATTAAAATGAAGGAGAGAATTCTAGAAGCAGCTAGAGATAAGGGGACAGTCGGTTACAAAGGAGTTCCCATAAGACTGTCAGCTGATATCTCAAAAGAGACCTTGCAGGCAAGAAGGAGCTGGAAAGAAGTATTTGAAGTCATGAAAGGTAAGGACCTACATCCAAGATTGCTCTATCCAGCAAAGCTGTCATTTAGAATGGAAGGACAGATAAAGTGCTTCTCAGATAAGGTCAAGTTCAAGGAGTTCATCATCACCAAGCCCTTATTATATGAAATGTTAAAGGGACTTATCTAAGAAAAAGAAGATAAAAAATATGAGCAGTAAAAAGATAGCAAACTCACAGTTATTAACAACCACAGCTAAAACAAAAGCAAACTAAGCAAACAAGCAGAACAGGAACAGACCACAGAAATAGAGATCACATGGAGGGTTTGAAATAGGGGAGTAGGAGGAGGAGAGAGCAGGAAAAGGTACAGAGCATAAGTAGCATAGATGGTAGAGAGAAAATACACAGGGGGAGAGCAAGAATAGTATGGGAAATGTAGAAGCTAAAGAACTTAAGACACATGGATATGAACTATAGGGGGGGAATGTGGGTGGGAGGGGGTCTGTGTGGTGGAGGGGAATGAAGGGGGGAATGGGACAACTGTAATAACATAATCAATAAATTATATTTAAAAAAATTAAATACCCAAATTCTAGTACTGCTAGCTTTAAAAAAAATTTATATTATTTATGTTTATCATTAACATTTTTATTGTTGTCTTTGTGCTTTTTACTTTTTGGTTAACTTTGTCTATTACTAAAAAATCTTTACATTTAAAAACCACATAATTCAATACATAGATGTATCATAGAATTGCACACTTTAACCTATATAATTTAACCTAAGTCACCCCCAATAAGTTTGATTAAAAATACAGATTATGCCTTGAATACTTACTTCTGTTCTAGTATAAAAACTTATGTCCAGAGAAGATGGAGGCAAGGTAGGTGGGCGCTGAACCCACTGCCAGTACACCCAACTGGAACATCTAGCCAGTCTTCTGAAGAACAGAGTGAAGAGCCAATGGAATCTCAGTTTATATGAAGTTTGGAAGCCAAAATTGTAGAGGATGTTGAAAAACAGACAGTAAAGCCATTGCGTTGGGACAGTAATGTCCCTGAGACTGACTTGGGGTCCAAGGCTGCTGCGGTCCCCAAACTGGCACCAGAAGCCAGGGTAGGTGGTTGTGGTAGGACTTTTGGAGGAGAGCCAGATCAGCAATTGTACTTCCACAGCTCCCTCCCCTATCAGAGTAGGGAAGGAAGCCCTGCACCAGGAGAGACCTGGATGCTTGAAGTCACTGGGGGAAATGAAGACACAGTGGGAGACATATGCAGGCAGTGTTCCCATGAGGGGGCTCTGGTCACTGGCTAGGACACCACCAGAGAAATTGGGGAGCTGGGTGACACATGGAGAAGGCAGAAGAGTTGGGCTGTGATGGACTCTGACCAGGATAGCCTCCAGACTGATCAGAGAGTTGGGCTGTGTGAAAAGCCAGGAGCTTAAAAATGGGAGGTACAAACAAGAGAAACTTACTCAAAAAAAGGCTCTCAACCACTGTTTAAGGAACCCTCACACAGCAGTGGGGTCAGGGAAGAGGGAGGAGGAGGGGCACAATTTGCTTTTAAACAGGGCACCTCATGGACTGACCAAAATGGGGCAGCAGGGTTTCAGATGGGTAGCAGTCCCCAGAGAGACTTAATAGGGGAGAACTAAGCTTCCCTGAAACGACTTTGAGAGTGCCCAGTATCCAGGCCAGCAAAGAGGGAGGAGGTGAGGTGCAAGTTATTCCTAATCAGTGTACCTCCTGGTAGCACAGTGTGGTGTATTAAAGGTGCTGTCCTGGTGCAGATGGAAAATGGGGCGCTGAAGCACTCTGAAGGCCTGGGCTGGAGGCTGGGCAACTGTGGATATTGCAGCTCAGAGGTAGCAAAACCATCCTCATAAAACCATCCTTGCAAAACAATTCTCACAAAACCACTGGAAAGGAAAAAAAGCAAAGCACAGCCTCCACCTGTCTATGGCATCTAGGAGGACCAGCAAGCTAACTTATTGGGTTAAAAGTCAGCACGAGGCATTTTTTTTTTCTCTCCAAGAGTGAGAAAATAAGACTTGGAGAAGTGAAAGAACCAAGACAGATCCAGAGAAGGATCAGAAGGCTAACACCAACAACTGAGAAACTGAGACAAATTTCACCTTGCTATCTGATAGAACCAGCATTTTATTATTTTTATTATTTTTGGATGTTTTTATTTCTTTGTTTAAAGATTTTATTTATTTATTTTTAGAGAAGGGAAAGGAGAGAGGGAGTGAAAAATCAATGTGTGCTTGCCTCCCATGCACCCCCAACTGGTGAGCAGACCCTCAACCCAGGCATGTGCCCCAGACTGGAAATCAGAAAAAAAAAAAAAAAAAAAGCACTAGAAGGAATTAAAACAAGCTGGATGAAGCAGATGATCGAATTAGTGAGGTGTAAGACATGGTAGAAAGAAACACACAGGTAGAGAAGTTGCACTAAAAAAAGACTCAAAAAATATGAAGATGGCTTAAGGGAACAGCAAGGTAACATGAACCACAACAATGTTCAAATCATAGGAATACCAGAAAGAGAAGAAGAGAAGCAAGGGATAGAAATCCTGTTTGAAAAAATAATGACACAACACTTCCCAAACCTGGAGAGGGAAAAAAGAGAAGGAAGATCAGGAATCAAGATGAATGCAAAGAGACCTATTCCAAGCCACATCATAATTAAAATGCCAAGTTTTAAAGACAAAGAGGAAATCTTAAAACCAGCAAGGGAGACATCAAAAGTGGAAAGTAAAATAAGGATTTTCCCAGAAAAAAAAAAAAAAAAGAAGGCTACAAGAATACACCTCTACCAAACCAGCAGTGCAAGATATACTAAAGGGACTGCTTTAAGATGAGGAAGGAAAAGAGGGAAGGAGAGTAACAAAGGTACAAAGGGGAAAAATGAATAAGTACCTATTAATAATAACCTTGAATGTTAATAGATTAAATGCTCCAATCAAAAGACATAGAGTACCCGAATGTATAAGAAAACATAGCCCACTCACATGCTGCTCATGAAAGACCTACCTCAGAAAAAAAGAACTACACAACTGAAACGCAAGTGTTGGATAAAAAATATTCCAAGCAAATGGAAAGAAATAAAAAGCCAGGTAGCAATACCTACATAAGACAAAATAGATTTCAAGACAAAGGCCATAAAAAGAGACCCAGAAGGACACTGATTAATACTCAAGGGAAGAATCCATCAAGATATAAACATTATAAACACATATGCACAAAATACAGGAGCACCAAAATATATAAGGAAAATCTTGAAGGACTTCAAGAAATACACTGACAGCAACACAATTATAGTAGGGGATTTTAATACCCCACTGTCAAAAATATAGATTTTTCCAAAAAATATATATATGAACAAGGAAATTGTGGCACTGAACAATGCCCTAGATCAAATGGACTTTACTGATATGTGTGTGTATGTGTGTATGTATAACATTTCACCCCCCCAAATCAAAATACACATTATTTTAAATGCACATGGAACAATTTAGAGACAGATCACATGATAGGACACAGAATAAGCCTCAACAAATTCAAGAAAATTGAAACCATATCAAGCATTTTTTTCAGACCAGAAGGGACTGAAAAGAGAAAATAACCTCAAGTAAAAAAACCCAAAATACTCAAATTCATAGAGATTGAATAACATGATATTAAAAAAATGAATAGGTTAATAGTGAGATAAATGAAATAAAAAAGATTCTTGAAAAAAATGATAATGAACACACAACAATCCAAAACTATGGTACACAGCAAAGGGAGCCATGAGAGGGAAGGTCATAGTAATATAGGCCTACCTAAAAAGGATAGAAACATTTCAAATAAACAACATAACCTTACATCTACAAGAACTTGAGGAACAACAACAAAAAAAGCACAGGGTGAGTAGAAGGAAGGAAATAATGAAGATCAGGGCAGAATTAAACAACATAGAGACTAAAAGCATAATTCTAAGGATCAATAAATCCAGGAGCTGGTTCATTGAAAAGACATACAAATTTGACAAGCCTTTAAGCAGACTCACAAAGAAATAAGAGAGAGGACCCAAACAAACACAATCAACAATGAAAGAGGAGAGATTACAACTGACACCACAGAAATTCTAAGGATTGTAAGAAATTACTATGAAGAACTGTATGCCAAGAAATTTGAAAACCAGAATGAAATGCACAATTTTCTAGTAAAATATTACCTTCCAAAACAGAATGAAGAAAAAGCAGAAAGCCTGAACAAACCAATAACAGCTAATGAAATCAAAGCAGTAATCATAAATTTCCTGGCACACAAAAGCCTTGGACTGGACAGTTTCACAGGAGAATTCTACAACACTTTTAAGGAAGAGCTAACTGCTATCCTTTTCAGACTATTCCAAAAAATCCAAGAACATGAAAGACACCCAAACTCTTTTTATGAATCCAGCATCACCCTAATTTCAAAACCAGGTAAGGACATAAAAAAGAAAGAAAACTATAGGCCAATATCACTGATGAACATAAACACTAAAATCCTCAAAAACATATTGGCAAAACGCATCCAGCAACACATTAAAAAGATCATACTCCATGATCAATTGAGACTCATCCCAGGTATTCAAGGAAGGTATAATACTCACAAATCAATAAATGTAATACTTCACATAAAAGAAAAGACAAAAATCACATGATCATATCAATAAATGTGGGAAAAGCATTTGATAAGGTACAGCACCCATTTATGATTAAAAAAACCCTCAGTAAAGTGGGAGTAGAGGGAGCACTCCCCAACATCATAAAGGCCAAATACACACATAGACCAATGGAACAGATTGAAGAGCCCAGAAATATACCCAAGTCTGTATGGTCACTATTTGACAAAGGGGGCAGCAGCATAAAATGGAGTAAAAACACCCTCTTCAACAAATGGTGTTGGGAGACCTGGAAAGCTACATGCAAAAATAGAAACTCAATCACCAGCTTACACCATACACAAAAATCAATTCAAGGTGCATAAAATACTTAAATATAAGTTGTGAACCATAAGAGTTCTAGAGGAGAACATAGGTTGGAAAATCACAGATATTCCACACAGCAATATTTTCACTGATATGTCCCCTAGAACAAGGGACATAAAGGAAAGAATAAACAAATGGGATCTCATCAAAATAAAAAAAAAACATCTTCATGACTAAAGAAAACAGTATTAAAATAAAAAGAGAACTGACTGTATGGGAAAACATATTTGCCAATGATACCTCAGACAAGGGTTTACTCTCCAAAATATATAAAGAACTTACACGACTCCAGTCTAAGAAGACAAGCAACCCAATTAAAAAATTGGCAAAGGACTTGAACAGACACTTCTCCAAGGAGGACATACAGAGGATCCAGAGACACATGAAAAGATGCTCAATATCACTAGCTATCTGAGAGATACAAATTAAAACCACAATGAGATACCACTTCACACCAGTCAGAATGGCCATCATAAACAAAGCAACAAACAAGTGTTGGAGAGGTTGTGGAGAAAAGGGGACCCTGGTGCACTGTTGGTGGGATTGCAGACTGGTACAACCACCATGGAAAGCAGTATGGAATTTTCTAAGAAAACTAAAAATGGATCTACCCTTTGACCCAGCAATTCCAGTGCTAGGATTATATCCTAAGAACCCTGAAACACCAATCCAAAAGAACCTATGCACCTCAATGTTCATAGCAGCACAATTTACAATAGCCAAGTGTTGGAAGCAACCCAGGTGCCCATCAGTAATGAATGGATCAAAAAACTATGCTACATTTACACAATGGAATTCTATGCAGCAGAAAGAAAGAAGGATCTCCTACCCTTCATGACAGCATAGATGGAACTGGAGAGCATTATGCCAAGCAAAATAAGCCAGCAAGTGAAAGACAAATAACATATGATCTCAACTTTAACAGGAACCTAATCAACAAAACAAACAAACAAGCAAAATATAACCAAGACTCTGAAATAGAGAACAGGCTGACAGTGGCCAGAGGAGAGAGGGGAGGGAATTCCAGGGGAAAGTGGGAAGGGTTTGGAGTGACAAGTATAAAGGACACATGGACAAAAACTAGTGGCGGGGGTGGAAATGGGAGGGAGGTGGGGCGGGCTGGGGCGATGTGCTGGGATGGGAGTAAAAGACAGAAAACTGTACAAGAACAATTAAAAAATTAAATTAAATTAAATTAAAAAATGGGCAAAGGACTTGAACAGACATTTCTCTGAGGAGGACATATAGAGGGTCCAGAGACATATGAAAAGATGCACAGCAACACTACCTATCAGAGAGATGCAAATTAAACCACAATGAGATACCACTTCACACCAGTCAGAATAGCCATCATAAATAAATCAACAAACATGTTGGAGAGGATGCAGAGAAAAGGGAACCCTAGTGCACTGGTAGTAGGATTGCAGACTTGTGCAGCCACTGTGGAAAACAGTATGGGATTTTCTCAGAAAACTTAAAGTGGAATTGCCTTTTGACCCAGCAATTCCTCTGCTGGGATTATATCCTAAGAACACTGAAACACCAATCTAAAAGAAACCAACGACCTCAATGTTCATAGCAGCACAATCTGCAATAGCCAGTGCTGGAAGCAACCTAAGTGCCCATTAATAAATAAATGGATCAAAAAATCATGGTACATTTACACAATGGAACACTATGCAGCAGAAAAAAAAGAAGGAGCTCCTACCATTTGTGACAACATGGATGGATCTGGAGAGTATTATGCTGAGTGAAACAAGCCAGGTGGTGAAAGAGAAATATCATATGATCTTACCTATAAGTGGAACCTAATAAAAAAAAAAATAAGCAAGCAAAGTACAACCAGAGACATTGAAATAAAGAACAAACTGACAGTTACCAGAGATGTGGGAAGAGAAGGATAACAGGGGAAGGGCCATCAAGGTTCATGTATAAAGTACACTTGGACAAAGCCAAAGGGGATAGTTTTGAGGGTGAGATGTGGGGATGTCTGGGATGTGGGGGTATAGTGGGATGAAAATGGAGACAACTGTGCTTGAATAACATTAAAAAAATAAAAATACTTAAATCTATACATTTGTCTTTAATTAATCTTTAGTTGTATTTTGCAACTGTAAAGCGATCTTGTTTTTACTAAGCTAGAAATAATTTATTATATTTGTGTTTTCTACTTTACCATGTTATATAAATAAAAATGAAATATTTGTTAACCTGGTTTCATTCAGCTGATATCACATTTACAAATACTGTAGCCAGAAGGAATACACTTTTATTGATGTAGTTTACATAAGCCATCCCTCTTTAATTAAATCATAGGTAGAATGTTTAAAATATTTAACTAGAATTAGGGTGAATGGGGATGTTTAGCCTGGAATAAAATGGAAAAATTAATAGTGGTGTGAGAATATCTATTGATTTCTTTTACAAATAAAAACTATTAAACATTGGCAAAATATTAAAAATAATTACTTGAATTCACTAGAAAGTGACAAAAGTCAATTATAAATTTAAGAAACAATTTGGGATTACTTAAAATATTGGTATTTTATCACATTAGGTAAGAACTGTGTATTTCACACATTTCTGCCTTGGTGCAATTCCCAATATACCTTATTTTCCCTCCCCTCAAGAAAGCATACAATAGAGTTTAGAGAAAAACAGAAATTAGAAGTATAAGAAAGAAATTTTGTTACCTGGCTGTTGTGGTTCAGTGGATTGAGTGCCGGCCTGTGAACCAAAAGGTCGCTGGTTCAATTCCCAGTCAGGGCACATGCCTGAGATGCAGGCCAGGTCCCCGGTGTAGGGGGAGCATGTGAGAGGCAACTGACAATAAACAGAGGGGAGGGGAGGGGATTTGGGAGGGGATAATGGGGGGGGGAAGAGGAAGGGTTTTCAGGAATATTTATAAAGGACACATGGAAAAAAACAAAGTTAAATAGGCTCTAGGGTGGGAAGTGGGGATGGCTGGGGTGAAGGGAGTGGTAGGGGGAAAATGAAGACAACTGTATTTGAACAACAACAACAAAAATGTTTAAAAATAATAACTTCAACTCAAAAGAAACAGGACAGCTAGATATAATGGAAATTCTAATTTTCTAACAAGCAATAGCATGGAAAAGCTGAAACACTTTAGTTAGTTTAAGTCCAGACTTAATCTTATTGCTGAGACTAAAACTATTTCTATCCATGAATAAAACTTCTCATGTCCATGCCCTGGCTTGTGTGGCTCAGTGCCTGAGAGCCAGGCTGCAAATCAAAGCATCTCCAATTCAATTCCTGGTCTAGGGCACATGACTGGGTTGTGGGCCAGGTCCCCAGTTGGGGGCACATGAAAGGTAACCACACTTTGATGTTTCTCTCCCTCTCTTTCTCTCTCCTTTCCCCAATCTAAAAAGTAAATAAATAAAATCTTAAAAAACAAAAACAAAAACAAACAAAAACTTCTCATGCCCTTAACCAACCAGAAAAAAAAAAAAAACCCCACAATGAGTTATTTTCTCACACCTATCAAAGTGGCTATCATCTATAAATCAACAAACAACAAGTATTGGCCAGGACATAGAGAAAAGGAACCCTGATACACTGCTGTTGGAAATGCAGATTGGCACAGCCATTGTTGAAAACAATATGGAGTTTACCTGAAAAATTAAAAGTGGAATTCTCTTATGACACTGCAATTCCCCTTTTGGAAATACATTTGAAGAATCCTGGAACTCCAGTTTGAAAGAACTTATGTACTCCTATGTTCATAGCAGCACTATTTACAATAGCTAAGTGTTAGAAACAGCCCAATCACCATTCAGTACATGAGTAATGAACAAAAGAGAACCACAGGCAAAGAAACATAGAATAGACTGAAAGTGACCAGAGGAGGTGGGGGAGGGGAATGATGGTGGAAAGAAGGAGAAAGGACTAGACAAAGAACATGTATGAATGACCCACAGATATGGACAACAGTGTGGGGATTGACCATGGGAGCAGAGGGTGGGATCGGCATAGAAAGGCAAAGGGGGAAAATTGGGACAACTGTAATAGAATAACAGTAAAAAAGGATTTAATAAAAGAAAAATAGTTTTTAAAAACTGTGATACATTTACATGATGGAATACTATACAGCAGAAAGAAAGAAGGAAGTCCTACCCTTTTATGACAGCATGGATAGAACTGGAGACTATTATGCTAAGGGAAATGAGCTAGTTGGTGAAAGATAAATACCATATGATCTTACTTATAACTATAATCTAATGAACAAAATAAACCAATGAGACAAATAGAACCAGAAACATGGAAACATGGAACAGACTGATAGTTGTAGGAGGGAGAAGAGAGTGAGGTATGATGGAAGGAAAGGGAATGGACTAGTCAAAGAACATGTATGAATGACTCATTAACATGGACACTGGAGGGATATTGACTGCAGGAGAGAGGAATGGGCTGGATGAAGCTGAGGGAAGAGGAAAAATAAATAGGGACAACTATAATAGAATAAGCAATGAAAAATAAAATAGGCAAATTTCCTAGAGCACTAAACAAACAAAAAGAATCCCAAAACACTAATTCAAAAGAATAAGTATCTCTATCTTCATTGCAGCATTATTCACAATAGCCAAAATTTAGAAGCAGCTCAGGGGCCCATCAGCACAAGAGTGGATAAAAAATAAAAAGCTGTGATAGATTTACACAGTGGAATACTGCTTAGCTAAAAAGTAAAAATAAAAAATAAAAAAGGAAATCTTACCTTTGTGACAGCATTAATTGCCCAGAAAATATTATGCTATATGGAATAACCCAGTCAGACAAAGAAAAATACCATATGTTATCATTTACATGTGGACTATAATGAACAAAAACAAAGTAGAAAAAGATATAGATAAACAGAACAGACTGTCAGCTTTCACAGTGAGGAACATTGAGGTGGTGGGTGAAGAACTGAAGAGATTAAGCAAAAAATATAAACCAAAACATAAAAATTCATGGATACAGACAACTAACTGCATGGTGATTACCAGAGGGGAAAAAGGTGTGGAGACAGGCAGAAAGGGAAAATGGGGATAAATGGTGATGGAAGGAGACTTGAATTTGGGTGGTGAACACAGAATACAATATACCAATTATATGTTATAGAATCATGCATTTGAAACCTACATGATCCTATTAATCATTGTCATTCCAATAAATTCAATAAAAATTTAAACAAAAGATCCATGTAGACCCTTGTGGGTGTAGCTCAGTGGATTGTGCACCAGCCTGTGAACCAAAGGGTCCCTGGTTCGATTCCCAGTCAGGGCACATGCCTGGGTTATAGGCCAGGCCCCCAGTTGGGGGCCCGTGAGAGGCAACCACACATTGATGTTTCTCTCCCTCTCTTTCTCCCTCTCTTCCTCTCTCTCTGAAAATAAATAAAATCTTTTAAAAAAAGGATCCATGTAGAACTCAGCAAATAAAAATAAGAAACTTGACTGAGTATTATTCTATTTTATTTATGCCTCCTCACAGCTTCTATAAGAAAATAAAATGTTGCCATTTGTGGCAACAAGGACAGATTTTGAGAATATCAATCTAAGTGAAATAAGTCAGACAGAAAATGTCAAGAACCATGTAATTCACTTACATGGGAGATATAATACTGAAATTAGCAAATGAACAAACATGAAAAAACACTCACTGGTGCAGACAACAATATGGCAGGTGATGAGTTTGTAAAAGGGGTAGAGGGTCAATATATGATGATGAAAAAATGTTTTACTTTGGGTAGGGGGCATACAATGCAATATATGAATGATGTATTCCAGAATTGTATACTTGAAATTTATATAATTTTATTAACCAATGTCACCCCCAATACATTTAATTAAAAAGAAATAAATGAAGAACATGACACCCCTTCAGTAGGGCTTAGTTTCATACATATAAGCCCTGATCTTCTCTTCTCCAACTCTATTAATGCATTATGTCACTCAAGCTTGCTTTCTTTCTTTTTAGGTCCTGCAATAAATGTAATACACACACACACACACACGCACGCACGCCCGCACACACAATACTATCTTCCCACCCTCTGTATTGACCTGTCTCTTTTATTCACCAATACTTCCCACCATGCCAAGATTTTATACAATCCAGTAATAGCTGCTTATCAGTTGCCAAAGTAGGAATTGGTGAATCCAACATAGTCATAACCAGCAGGGTGGCTTCGGCCTCGTGGGTCCACATATTGCTGCATACGTGATGCACAGAATGACACTTGTTCTGGTGTTAGGGCCTAAAACATAAAAAATATATAGTAATAGGAATTCAAAATAGCTGATTCCTTTGGGAGTCCAATAAACCCTAAACTCAGGGAATGGAAAAGCCAAAGGGGGTAGGATTGGGGGGTGGAAGGTGAGGGTGGGTGGGGCAGAGGAAAGTGGTGGGGAGAAAATGGAGACAACTGTAGTTGAATGACAACTAAAAATTCATAGAAATAATAAAAATATTATTTAATGATTAAGAAAAGAAAAAGCTAGTACTGTTCATATCACATACCTTTAAAAAATAATTTCTAATAAAATCAACAATCTCTTCAACTCAGCTCTTAAGAGTTCCATATCACTTTGACTATACCATTTAACCCATTCCCTTATTTGGCTTATTAAATAAATGGGATAAGAGATATTCTTTAAAACTGAGTTTCAGTTTTTGGATTGACCCTGGTAGTCACTAGAGATTGACTTTAGGTTTTGATCATGACATAAAATAGTCATCAAAGCAAATAATATATAGAGAAAAATAATATCTGAAAAAAGTGGTTGTGGATAAGGTAGTTGCCTTTGAGATGATTAAAATCATTATGATAACAGCATAATGAGAATGGATACAATTGGAATCTGACCTGCTTCATGTCTTCTTTGGTAATATAGGCCTTGCCCTCTGCCAAGGCTTGGAAAGCATTCTCTATTTCATCGCTGGACTTGATGTTCTCTGATTCCTTATCAATCAGGAATGAGGTATAGTTCTCCAGTGAGATATAGCCTTTCCTGTGGGATAAAAAGATCAGAAACTGTGCCCTTTCAAACCAAGGGAGAAAACAGGTCCCTTTCTCATTCTACTCAATATCTCAGACAGAAGAAAGCCAATTTTTTTCAAGTGCCTCTTTCTATTCAGCTTCTCTAAGACTATGATTTATTTGACCCTCTTCCTTATGCCCTTGCAACCAAATAAACAGTTTCCTAAGGTTCAGCCTGTTTCCTCATGGGCCTTTTAGCATGACACACTATATAGAATTTGGAAATTTCCCATCAGCACCAGTGTCTAGGTACCTCAAACTCTTCAAGTTCAACTCTTCGCTCTTCTTGAAGACCTCTATATCTAGTCTTATTTGGACTTGGCATTAGAAAGAATTAGTCCCTAACAATAATGGGATCCCCCTATGATTCTATGCCACCCTCATAATCATATAACAACCTCACTCTCACAAGTTAATCATCCTTTTCATAAGACCTTATTCACATAAAAGGATTTTTCTCTCAAGTTCAATTTTCAGAACCAACAGAAATTAATGTCAAACATAAATGAGGAATTGATCAAATTGAAGAACTGGTGCCTGAGTTGGAGTTAGTGCCATTAGGACTTCTGAGTTCATACTGAAAAAGCAAAAGCTTCCCAATTTGTTTATTATAGTCTGTATCTTCCTATTCTCAAGATGAGTTAATTTCATGTCTTATGGACCATTTTACTCTCTGTGCTTATCCCCTCAAGCTCCATTCTCTGCTACAGTCTGGCCATTGGTCTTCTTCTTACCTCCCTGGATCAACAACATCCAGGAACTTCTCAAACTTTGGTTCAGGTTCACCCTCCTCCACCATGGGCAAGTAGTAATTGAGTCCTCTCAGGCAGGACCGGAAATCTTTGTGGCTCAAGCGCCCTGTCAAATTCTCATCAAAGTGTCTAAAGAATAAAAACATTTTATCAAATTCAATAGACAACCAGATTTCTACACAAAATAACAAATTTTGTTGTGTCCACTGGGGATTTATTAGTGTGTCATAAATTTATCAGAGAATTGAGTGGAGACCTTGCCTGTGCTTCTTATTTGTTTGTTTGTTTGTTTGTTTGTTTTTCCCATTACCATTTATTACCCTTATACCCTCTTCCACCTCCTTTCCCCTCTAATCGCCACACTGTTTCCCATGTCCATTAGTTCTTTCTCTTTTTTGTTCCATCCCTTCTTGGCAACCTACCCCACCCCAAGAGCTATCAGCCAGCTCTTTATCAATGATTCTGTCTCTCATTTGCTTGTTAATTCAGTTTGTTCAGTTACATTACACATATGAGTGAAATAATATGGCATTTGTCTTTTTCTGACTGGCTTATCACACTTAGCATAATGTTCTCCAGGTCCACCCATGCTGTCACAGAGGGTAGAAAAAAGTATAAAATGTTGAATATAAAATAATGTATTTTCTAAAGTTCAGGAATCTCATAGACACATTATAAGCCACAAATCAAAGCTAAATAACATATGTGGATCTTCACTTAATATCCTACCAAGACACGCTGAAGGGGAAAATGTTATTTGGAAATTTATTCTCAATGGTCTGAAAATCAAAAGAACCAATCAACTATGAAAATATACTCACTTATAAGTTGTGCTAAATTCCCTCAGTGTTTCCTCACTCACACCTATGGCATCTCTGAAAGGCAAAACATTAATTAACTAATAAAATAAAACAAAGGAAAGTAAAGCTATGCCACACAAAAATAGAAATTTTAGTAAACATTATGCTATTTGAGTTATCTATTTCAAGGATTGGCAAACTATGGTCTATGGGTCAAGTCCAGTCTGTCATTTGCTTTGTACAGTCAATGAGTTAAGAATTTTTTACATTTTTTGAATAGAATGTAAAACATCCTAAGTTGGGGTGACATTTGTTAAAACATCCCAAGTTGGAGTGGCATTTGTTAAAAAAATTAGGGCTTGATTGTACAATTATAAGGTATCATCTGTATATTGCATTGTATGAAACTGTGTTCACTGCAGCATTATTCATGGTTTTTATGTTTTTACATGGTTGAAAATAATAAAAAAGAAGAATGCTTTATTAAACACAAAATTATGTAAGATTGACTGTTTCGTGCATTCTACACATTTTGGAGAAAATTTTACAAAAGGGAATGCTTTCTGAAGAGATTACATGAGATGGTGAAGCAACTTTTAGAATTAGATGGTGGCTAGATTGAGAGCAAGCAGAACACTGTCTCTGATTGCATAATAGAATAAAAAGAAACAGTCATTTCTGGGTCAGTAAAGAGAATGGATATTGGTTCTGAACATTGTGAGAATACTGTCTCTGAAGCAGCACTTTTAACCTGTACCCCAAACTATAGCCCTTAGAGTTAAGCTCCTAAAACCTGATAACACCCACACCCTTCCCAGCCCTTTCCATAGGTTCTCAGTACTTGGCTTGGATCTGTTGCTCCAAGTTGTGTTGCATTCTCATCCCAAGTTGGTAGAGCTGGTCCCACTGCTGTGCCAACCCAATGGTACTATATTTGATGTCCAGAATCAGAGCCTCTTCTAAGTTTTCTCCCAGATCCTGAATCTTGGCCAGCTGATGCTTCATCACCTGGATCTCTTTTTGCTTCCTCTGGAAAAAGAGAAGAGAGACAGTCACTCAGGTCACCAATTCCAAACCTAGGGATAGGAGTGAAATATTGAAAACAAATGGACAGTAATCAGAGGGGAGGTGGGAAGGGATAACAGGGGGAAAAGAGGGAAGGGTTTTCAGGAACATCTATAAAAGACACATGGACAAAACCAAAGGGGGATAGGATCAAGAGTGGGAAGCAAGGATGGCTTGGGTGGGGGTAGTGGTGGGAGGAAATTGGGGACAACTGTACCTGCATTACAATAAAAAAGTTAAAGAAACAAACAAAAAAGAAACAGATGAGTTGAAGTTTCCTCTACTTGCTTCTTTTCTATTATTTTCATGGGTATTCCTATCCTCCATGAGACATAAATTACTCAGAATAATGATTTCACTTCTGAATTCCTCACTTATAAAAGTGGTGGGAATTCCCTGGCTACTGTGGCTCAGTGGACTGAGTGCCGGCCTGCGAAGCAAGGGGTTACTGGTTCAATTCCCAGTCAGGGCACATGCCTGGGTTGTGGGCCAGGTCCCCAGTTGGGGCACTTGGGGAGTGGTCACACATTGATGTTTCTCTCCCTTTCTTTCTCCCTCCATGCCCCTCTAAAAATGAATAAATAAATCTTTAAAAAATGGTGGGAAAGTTAAGTGATATGGTCCCAGTCATTCTAGTACTCTGTATCATGTAAATCACAGACTTAGTAGTTATACACTGCAAATAGGAAGTTTATGTCATGAATTATCTGCACTATTGATTGGGGTTGAGCTATAAGGCCTACTTAAGCTCAGTAGTGTTAACTCTTGGACCTCCTTCATTAGCTTGAGAAGAGATAAAAAAAAAAGTTCCTGTCATTAAAACACATTATATGCCAATTTTGGTATCAAGGTCAGAGTTTTTCAACTGGGAGATAATTTCTCCTAAAGAGGGGAGACCTGAATTGGTTAGAATAGTGAGGGTTGGTAAAACAACATTAGATATTACAAAGGCTTGCAGTCCTACAAAGATCAGTTCTAACTAACATCAGTTTTTTTTTCCATTTTTCTTTTTATTAATTTTTCAATTGACCTTTAATATTATTTTATTTTATATTAGTTGCAAGTGTACAACATAGTGATTAGACAGTTACATAATTTACAAAATAATTCCCTCAATATGTCTAGTAACCACCTGGCACCATACATAGTTATTACAATATTATTGATTATATTACCTATGCTACTCTCTACATCCCCATGACTACTTTGTGACTACCTATTTGTACTTCTTAACCCCTTCACCATTTTTTTTTACCCAGGTTCCCACCTCCTCTCAAAGCTGGCAACCACCATTTTATTCCCTGTATCTCTTTTTTTTATTATTTTGTTGTTGTTCAAGTACAGTTTTCTGAATTTTCCTCCCACCACTCTCCCCTGACCCCAGCCATCCCCACCTCCCTCCCCTGATTCTACGCCCCCTCAGCTTTGTCAGTTTTGTCCATGCATCCTTTTTAGTTGTTCCTGAAATACGTTCTCTCCCCCCCAGTACCTCTTCCCATCTCCCCTCTGGTTACCATCAGATTGTTCTTAATTTTACCATCTCCGGTTATATTTTGCATGCTTCTTTGTTTTGTTGACTAGGTTCCACTTAAAGGAAATTAGTGAGATAATATACTATTTGTCTTTCATGACCTGGCTTATTTCACTTAGCATAATGCTCTCCAGTTCCATCGTGCTGTAACAAAGAGTAGGATTTCCTTCTTTCTTTCTGTTGCATGGCATTCCATCATGCCGATGTACCATAGTTTTTTTTTTTTTTTTTTTTGATCTATTCATTTACTGATAAGCACTTAGGTTGCTTCCAATTCTTTGCTATTGTAAATTATGCTGCTATGAACATTGGGGTGTATAGTTTCTTATGGATTGGTGTTTCAGGAAAATAAAAACTCAATTAAAAATGGGCAAAAGACTTGAACAGACACTTCTCCAAGAAGGACATACAGAGGGCCCAAAGACATATGAAAATATGTTTAACATCACTAGCCATCAGAGAGATGCAAATTAAAACTACAATGAGATACCACTTCACACCAGTCAGAATGGCCATCATAAACAAATCAACAAACAACAAGTGTTGGAGAGAATGTGGAGAAAAGAGAACCCTAATACACTGTTGTTGGAAAGGTAGGCTGATGCAGCCACCATGGAAAACACTACAGAATTTCCTCAGAAAACTAAAAATGGAATTGCCTTTTGACCTGGCAATTCCACTGCTGGGATTATATCCTAAGAACCTCATTTTGTTGTTGTTGTTGTTGTTTTACCCTTTAGAATATACATATAAGTGAAATCACATGGTATTTGTCTTTCTCTGTCTGAATTTTTCACATAGCATAATATCCTCTAGCTTCATCTATGTTGTGACAATACTAAGATTTTATTCTTTTATGTGGACAAGTAATATTAGATGGATATATCTACCACATCTTCCCTACTCAGTCATCTGTTAATGGACACTTGAGACAGTTCCATATCTTAGCTATTGTAAATAATGCTGCAGCGAATATAGAGGTGCATACATCTTTTCAAATTAATATATTGGATTTATTCAAATAAATATCCAGAGTGAAATTTTTGGTCATATAATAGCTGTATTCTAAATTATTTGAGGAACCTTCATATTGTTTTCCACTTGGCTACACAAACTTGAAGTCACACTAGAAATTCACAAGTGTTGCCTTTCTCCACATCCTTGCCAATGCTTGTTGTTTGTTGATTTATTGATGATAGCCATTCTGAAAGGTATGAGGTAGAAATCTCATTGTAATTTTAATTTGCATTTCTCTGATAATAGTGACATTGAACATCTTTTCACATATCTGTTGTCCATCTGTATGTCCTCTTTGGAGAAGTATTTATTCATGCACTTTTAATTGGATTGTTTATTTTTGGTGTTAAGTTGTATAACTTCACAGATTTTGGATATTAACCACTTATCAGATCTATCATTGATGAATATCTTTTGCTAGTCAGTAGGTTATCATTTTGTTTTGTTGATGGTTTTCTTTGTTGTGTAAATTTTTTTAAGTTTGATGTAGTCCCAGCAGTATATTTTTTCTTTTGTTTCCCTTGCCTGAGGAGATTTATCAGAAAAAAATTACTAAGAGCAATGCCAGATTGTTTAATTCCTGTGTTTTCTTCCAGGTGTTTTATGGTTTCAGGTCTTACATTGGGTGTTTAATTCATTTTGGGTTTCTTCTTGTATATAGTGCAAGAAGAAGATCTAGTTTTAGTTTTTGCATGTATCTGTCCAATTATGTCAATGCCATTGAATAGACAGTCTTTACCCCATTGAATTATTTTCATTATTTGTCATATATTAATTGAATACATAGGTGTGGGTTTGTTTCTGGACTCTCCATTCTTCCATTGATTTATACAGGTGTGACACAATGCATTTAGGTAGAATCTCATGTCATTGTGATATTATTTCGAGTTAATAAAGCTGTCATAATAAACATAACTTGCATGTCTTTTTCCAAGCTAACAATTGTAAACCTACTTATACACACCTCTGCATGTCTGTTTTTATGTCAGCTTCATGTTATTTTGATCACTACAGCTTCCTGTTATCATTTGATATCAGGTATGCGATATCTTCAACTTCATTCTTCTTTTTCATGAGTTTTGTAGTTATTCAGGTCTTTGTGGTTCCATATATTTGATTTTTTTTCTGTGAAAAGTACCAGTGGTCTTTTGATAGGAATTGCATTGAATATATAGATTGTTTTGGGTAGAATGGACATTTTAATGATGCTAATTCTTTCTATCCATGAGTATGTCATCATTTATTTGGATCTTCTTCAATGTTTTATAACTTATCCAACTACAGGACCTTTACCTCCTTGGTTAAATTTCTTCCAAGCATTGCATTATTTTGATGCACTGTAAATGAAATATTTTTCTTAATTTTTTTCAACTAGTTCATTTTTGGTGTAAAAATGCAACTGATTTCTGAATATTAATTTTGTATTCTGTTGCTTTACTGAATTCATCTATCAGCACTAGTAGTTTTTATTATAAAATTTTTATTGTTTTTAATTACAGTTGTCCTAATTTCTCCCCATCATTTTCCCCTACCCTGCTCAACACACCCTCTAATCCCTCAGTCAGTTCCACCCTGTTGTCTATTACTGTGGGTCTTTTATACATGTTCCTTGACTAGACACTTCTTCTTTCCTCCACTTTCTCTCTCCCCACTTACCTCTGGTCACTGTCAATTTGAAATGTAATACATCACATAAAAAATGAAAGATAAAAACCACACAATCATATCAATATATACTGAAAAAGCACTGGATAAACTACAGCACCAATTTGTGACAAAAAACAGTCAGGAAAGTGGGAATAGAGGAAACATACCTCAACATAAAAAAAGCAATATATGAGAATCCTACAGCCAACACCACAGTCAATGGTCAAAAACTAAAAGCTTTTCCCCTAAGATCAGGAACAAGAAAAGGGTGTCCACTTTCACTTCTAGTCAACATAGTATTGGAAGTTCTAGCCATACTGATCAGACAAGAAAAATAAATAAAATCACCCAAATCACAAAGGAGGAAGTAAACCTGTCATTGTTTGTAGATGACCTGATACAGTACATAGAAAATACCATAGACCACCAAAAATCCACTCAACCTAATAAATGAATTTGGTAAGACAGCAGCATACAAAGTCAATATTCAGAAATCAAAGTCAATTTTGTACACCAACAATGAAAAATCAGAACAGAAACTAGAAAAAAAATCAAGTTGCTATAGGAACAAAAAAATAAAGTCCCTAGGAATAAACTTAATGAAGGAGGTAAAAAACCTGTACTCTGAAATTATAGAACACTGAAGAAAAATTAAGGAAGAGAGAAATAAATACTAGCATATACCTTGATCATGGATAGGAAGAATTGATATTAAAATGTCCATACAGCCCAAAGCAATATAAAGATTCAATGCAATCTATATCAAAATACCAATGGTGGAGTAGGAAGATGGTGCAAGGTAAGTGGGAGCAGAGCCCACTTCCCTCTGTGAACAGGTGGAACACCTAGCCAATCTTCTGAGGAACAGAGTGAACAACCAATGGAATCCAGTGTATATGAAGGTTGCAGGCCAGAAGTGTAGAAGACATGGAAAAACAATGGTAGGGAGGCTGCTTTGGGACAGGAAGCTCCCTGGGACCAGTGTGGGGACCAGGACTGCTGCATCCCCTGGCCAGGTGCCTTCCAGCACCTCCCGCAGAATCCTTGGATGAGAGCCAAACCAACAGCTCCCTCCCCTGCCAAACAGGGAAGAAAGAGAAACATCAGGATGGACCTGGATGTTTGAATTTGATGGAGGGAATAATGATGAAGTGGGAGACACACAGTGGCAGGTGTTCATCTGCTGAGACTGTGGATGCCATCTGGGTAATTACCAGAGAAAGGGGAGCCAGGTGATGCCTGAAGAAGGAAAAAGAGTTGGATCATGACAGAATCTGACATGGATAGTCTCTGGTCTCATTGAAAAGTTGGGATATGTGAGAGGGCAGGCACTTGTTAGGAGCAGCAGGCTTGAACAGGATTTTGTTCAAAAACTGGCTCTTGGTCACAGTTTAGGGAAGTCTCCCTGAACACATGCTGCTGCAGCCACAACCTTGGCCACACCTCTGCCCCCACCACTGCAGTGACTGGGCTGCCTTGCTAAGAGGAAGGAAGAGGCCTACCCCACAGAGGAGAGCAGCAGGGCTCAAGGAGTTAGCAGTCTGCAGAAAGACTTAACTCAGCTGGGGAGCTGAACTACCCTGAAGAAACATTGAGAGTGCCTAGCACCTAGAACAGCAAAGAGTGAGAAGGTGGTGTGTGAGTTGCCCCTAATTAGTGCACCTCAAGGACAGCACAACAGGTGCCAGTCTGGCGCAGAGATGCAGTGGGGGGCTGGCAATGAATGGTGGAACTGGGCTGGAGGCTGCACACTGTGAAGAGTTCAGCTCAGACCCGGCCCCCATCCTTGCAAAACCATAGGAAGGGAGAAAAGTGAAGCCCAACACACTCAGCCAGCAGCATGCAGGACCAGCAGAACTTGTTTAGATGATTTTTAAATGAGGAGGCTTTTTATTTTCTTTTGTCCCCCCAAATGAGACAATAAGACCTGGAGCTGTGAAAGGTCCAGAGAGAGACCCAAAGAGGGATCACAAGGTGAATCCCAACAACCGAGAAACTGAGACAAATCTCACTTTGCTATTTCAGGGAACTTGAATGTTATTGTTTATTTGTATTATTATTTTTTTCATTATTTCTACTTCTTTTATTGGTATTTTTTGTTTCTCTTCTTTTTGTTTAGTTTTCTTCATTTTATTTCTCTATTTAGTTGCATTGTTTGACTAGTTTTCTTTGTTCTGTCTTTCATATTGTATTTTAATTTCCTTTCATTTCACTTGTGTTCCAATAACACACTACTCTTGATTGTTTATTTTCTATTCTTGTTATCCAAATCATATATTTCTTGTCATATTATTGTTGTTAAAGTCCTACTTTAAATAATTGTTGTCCCATACAATTGTAAATACTACACAACACCCCTCCCAGATCTTAGCCCATTTCACTATCTTCTAGAACTACATTATTGCTGTGGTTAACTCTATTTTCTCACACTCTATGCCTATTTTCTATCCTTTACTCTCACAATATCTCATAATCTGACCTCCCACAAGCTGTTTTCTGAATTCAACTCACAATACTTCCCCCCTCTAACAAGAGTCTTATCTCTTTTCTACCCCTTCTAAAAAGTGGCTAGTAGGGTGAAATGTCATGGTTAACACTATACTTATCCAAAGGATCTCCTATCTATTCTCTACAGGTTAGTACTTTAAAACCCATAGAATACACTTCCAATGTCTTAACTCATTTTGCCTTCCCTCTCCAACTGATCACATAAAAAAAAAAAATAGGTGGCAACTCCAAACACAAAAATACCTATTGGAAGAGAGAACCCATCAACAAAGGAACCATCAACAGATACTAAAGGAAGATAGCAGAGGAGTGAGTGAAACACATACTAACCTCCACCCAGGACCAATTTGGAATTACAACTCAATGGTGGAGAAATTATCCAGAATAAACAACTAAACAATAGCGAGAGAGAAGCCTCATAACCTTAGACAGCCAGAACCACCTTTGACACAACCTATCTATACCACTACAATGACATACAAGATGTGGTGGGTGGAGTGACCCTCAGTCAACCAGCTGGAGAGAAGGACCCACCTAAGAAAGACCCAATAACAATCAAAACCCAAATAAACCCAGAAAGCCAACATAAATGACAACCCAACAGCAGCAATTTCAGGAGATCAAAGAGACAGCACCACTGAATCTCACAGGTATCCTATCATAGAAGTTCACAACACAAATGCAGGGAGTCAGAACAGATCAATTTAAGAAGCAGAGGTTAAGAAGTGTCTCACAAACATTGGGAAAACAAAGAAAAAAATCTCCAAATGAAAAGAAAACAGGAAGCCTGAGAAAGAATGCTAAATGTAAGAGAGGCAAGTCAACTATCAGATACTAAGTTCAAAGCAATGGTTGTAAGGAAGCTCAATGAGCTCACAGAGAATTACCAAAAACTACAGGGAAACTGCGATGAACTCACTGCAAACTATATCAACATGAAAAAGAAAGTAGAAACTATCAACAAAAGCCAAGGGGAAGTGAAGAATACAGTTTCTGAACTAAAGAACACAGTAGAAGGAATCAAAAGCAGGCTAGATGAAGCAGAGGATCAAATCAGCAAGCTGGATTACAAGGAAGAAAAACACTCCCTGGAAGAGCAAAAAGAAAGAAAGAAAGAAAGAAAGAAAGAAAGAAAGAAAGAAAGAAAGAAGGAAGGAAGGAAGGAAGGAAGGAAGGAAGGAAGGAAGGAAGGAAGGAAAGAAAGAGAGAGAGAGAGAGAGAGAGAGAGAGAGAGAGAGAGAGAAAGAAAGAAAGAAAGAAAGAAAGAAAGAAAGAAAGAAAGAAAGAAAGAAAGAAGGAAAGAAAGAAAGAAGAGGTGTTAGGGGAACTTCAGGACAACATGAAACATAATAATATCCACATAATAGGGATACAAGAAGGAGAAGAAGCGCAAGAGACAGAAAATTTGTTTCAAAAAGTAATGATGGGAAACTTCCCTAATTTGATGAGAGAAAAAGGCACATAAGTCCAGGAAACACAGAGACCCAATCATGATGAACCCAAAGAGCCCCACTTCAAGACACATCACAATTAATATGGCAAATTATAAGACAAACAAAGAATCTTAAAGCAGCAAGGGAGACACAGGAATAACATACAAGGGAACTCCAACAAGACTAGCAGCTGACTTCTCAACAGAAATACTCCAGGTCACAAGGAATTGGCAAAAAATATTCCAAGTAATGAAACATAAAGGCCTGCCACCAAGGCTACTATATCCAGCAGGGCTGTCAACTAAAACGGAGAATGAAATAAGGTGTTTCCCAGACAAAAGAAAGCTCATAGAATACATCTCCCCCAAAGCAGCACGACAAGACATGATAAAGGGACTGCTTTAAGAAAAGGAAGAAAAAGAGTGAGAGGGAGAGGAACACAGGTACAAAGGAAGTAAAATGGCAATTAAAAAATAATTGTTAATAATAACCTTAAACATAAATGGATTAAAAGCTCCAATGAAAAGACATAGAATAGTGGAATGGATAAGAAATCAAGACCCACACATATGCTGCCTACCAGAGACCCACCTCAGGACAAAAGACCTACACAGACTGAAAGTGAAAGGCTGAAAACAAATATACCAAGCAAATGGACAGGAAAAAAAGCTGGGGTACAATACTCATATCAGAAAAAATAGACTTCAAAAAGAATCATAAAAAGAGACCCAGAAGATCACTTCATAATATTCAAAGGAAGAATCCATCAGAACACATAAACAATGTAAATATATATGCACTCAACAAAGGAGCACCCAAATATACACGAAAAATCTTGGAGGACTTAAACAAAGATATTGACAATAACACAACTATAGTAGGCAATGTTAACATTCTACTGTCAAAAAAGGATAGACCTTCCAAACAAAATACCAACAAAGATACTGTGGCATTGAACAATAACCCAGATCAAATGGAATTAAATGAGATATATAGAAACTTTCATCTGAAAGGGACAAAATGCAGATTCTTTTCAAATGCATATGGAACATTTTCAAAGATAGACCATATGATAGGACACAAAACAAGCCTCAACAAATTCAAGAAAATTGAAATCATATTGAGCATGTTCTTGGGCCATAAGTGACTGAAACTTGAAACCAACCTCAAGGAAAAAATTCAAAAATTTTCAAATTCATGGAGATTGAATAACATGCTATTAAACAAAGAATGGATTCAGAATGAGATCAAGGAAGAAAACAAAAATTTTCTGGAAACAAATGAAAATAAACTCACAACAACCCAAAACTTATGGGACACAGTGAAGGCAGTCCAGAGAGGGAAGTTCACAGTGATATAGGCCTACCTAAAAAAAGATAGAAACATTCCAAATAACAACCTATCTCTATACCTACAAGAACTCGAAGAATAACAACAAAGACAGCCCAGAGCAAATAGAAGGAAGGAAATAATCAAGAGCAGAATTAAATGACATAGAGACTAAAAGCACAGTTCTAAGGATCAATAAATCCAGAAGCTGGTTCTTTGAAAAGATAAACAAAATTGGCAAGCTTTTAAGAAAACTCATCAAGGAAAAAAGACAGATGACCCAAATAAACACAATCAGAAATGAAAGATTACAATTGATACCACATAAATGCAAAGGATTGTAGGAAATTGCTGCAAAGAACTATTATGCTAAGAAATTTGAAACCTAGGTGAAATAGACAAGTTTCTAGAAAAATATAATGTTCCAAAACTCAATGAAGAAGAATTAGAAGGCCTGAACAGACCAATAACAGCTGACAAAATCAAAGCAGTAAAAAACAAACAAACAAATAAACAAACAAAAAAACCTCATGCTACATAAAAGCCCTGGACCAGATAGTTTCACAGGGTAATTTTAAAAATCATTTAAGGAAGAGCTAATACCTATCATACACAGAGTATTAGAAAAAATCCAAGAAGATGGAAGACATCCAAACTCTTTTTATGAAGCCAGCACCATCCTAATTTCAAAAGCAGAGAAAGACACAACAAAGAAGAAAACTACAGGCCAATATCACTAATGAATACAGACTCTAAAATCCTCAACAAAATATTAGCAAACTGCATCCAGCAGTATATTAAAAAGATCATACACCATGATCAAGTGGGATTTATCCCAGGGATGCAAGGATGGTGCAATATTCACAAGTCAGTAAACATAATGCATCACATGAACAAAAGCAAAGACAAAAATAACATGATCATATCTGAAAAAGAAGCAGAAAAATAATTTGATAAGGTACAGCACCCATTTATGATAAAAATAGCAATGTGGGAATAGAGGGAGCATTCTTCAACATAAGGAAAGCCATATAGGAGGGACCTAAAGCCAACATCATACCTAATGGGTAAAAACTAAAAGCTTTCTCACTAAAAACAGGAACAAGACAAGGATGTCTGCTTTCACCACTCCTATTCAACATAGTATTGAAAGTCCTAGCCACAGCAATCATACAAGAAAAAGAAATAAAAGGCATCCAAATTGGAAAAGAGGAAACAAAACTGTTATTGTTTGCAGATAACATGATTGTGTACATGAAAATACTACAGACGACACCAAAAAACAACTTGACATAATAAGTGAATTTGGAAAAACAGTGGTATACAAAGTCAAAACTCCGAAATCAAAGGCATTCTTGTGCACCAACAATGAAATAGCAGAAACAGAAATCAGGAATAACATCCCATTTGATACAGCAATAAGTAAAATAAAGTACCTAGGAATAAATCTAACCAAGGATGTAAAAGACCCGTACTCAGAAAACTACACAACACTGAAGAAAGAAATTAAGGAAGACAAAAAACAAATGGAAGCATGTACTATGTTCATGGATTGGAACAACTAACATCATCAAAATGTCCATACTACCTAAAGCAATTTATAGATTCAATGCAATCCTTATTAAAGTACCAATGATGTATTTCACAGATATAGAACAAACATTTGAAAAATTTATATAGAACCATAAATGACCCTGAATAGCCACAGCAATTTTGATTAAGAAGAACAAAGTGGAGGGATCACCATACCCATCTTCAAATTATATTACAAGGCAATGGTAATCAAAACAGCCTGGTACTGGCATTAAAACAAACACATAGACCAATGGAACAGAGCAGAGAGCCCAGAAATAAACCCAACTCTTTATGGTCAATTAATATTTGACAAAGGAGGCAGAAGCATAAAATAGAGTAAAAATAGCCTCTTCCAAAAAATGGAGTTGAGAGATCTACACAGGTATATACAAAACAAAGAAAATGAAACTCGATCACCAACTTACACCATACACAAAAATAAATTCAAGATGGATAAAAGACTTAAATATAAGTTATGACACAATAAAAGTCCTAGAGGAGAACACAAGTAGGAAAATCTCAGACATTCCATGCAGCAGTATTTTCACCAATGTGTCCCCTTGAATAGGGGACATAAAGGAAAGAATAAACAAATGGGGTCTCATCAAAATAAAAAGCTTCTTCATGGCTACAGAAAACAGCATTAAAATGAAAATGGCAGCATTAACATATTTGCCAATGAGACCTTGGACAAGGGTTTGATCTCCAAATATATAAAGAACTCACATGAGTCCACTCCAAGAAGGCAAACAATCTAAGTAAAAAATGGGCGAAGGACCTGAGCAGACTTTCCCAAGGAGGACATACAGAGGGCCCAGGGACATATGAAAAGATGCTCAGCATCACCAGCCATCAGAGAGATTCAAATTAAAACTGCAATGAAATACCACTTCACACTGGTTTCAATGACCATCATAAATAAATCACTAAACATGTGCTAGAGAGGATGTGGAGAAAAGGAAACCCTAGTGCACTGTTGCTGGGAATGCAGACTGGTGCAGCCACTGTGGAAAATAGTATGGAATTTCCTCAGAAAACTAAAAATGGAACTGCCTTTTGGCCCAGCAATTCCACTGCTGGATTATATCCTAAGAATCCTGAAACACCAATTCAAAAGAACCTATGCACCTTAATGTTCATAGCAGCACAATTTACAATAACCAAGTGCTGGAAGCATCCTAAGTGCCCATCAGTAAAAGAATGGATCAAAAAACTATGGTACAATTACATGATGGAATACTATGCAGCAGAAAGAATGATGGAGCTCCTAACCTTTGTGACAGCATGGATGGATCTGGAGAGAATTATGGTAAGTGAAATAAGCCAGGTGGTGAAAGACAAATACCATATGACCTCACCTTTAAGTGGAACCTAGTTAACAAAACAAACAAGCAGTGAAAATATTACTAGAGATATTGAAATTAAGAACAAACATATAGTTACCAGAGATGAGGTATGAGGGGATAATGGCAGGGGGCAGGTCATGGGGCTTCCCCTGAGTTGTTTCTTTTCAGGAACAACTATGAAGGACAGATGGACAAAATGAAAGGGGTTGGAATCAGGGGAGGCAGGTGGGGATGGCTAGGTTGGTGGGGCAGTTTTGGGGGTAAAGGCAGACAAGTGTACAGGAACAACAATTAAAAAAAAGAAAGAAATTTACAAAGAAACAAATACAAATGCCATGTTTCACAGATATAGAACAAATATTTCAAAAATTTATATGGAACCATAAATGACCCCGAATAGTACTAGTGGTGTGTAGTGGAATCTTTAGAGTTCCTTATATATAGTAATATGTCACCTGTAAATAATGAGAATTTTAATTTGTCCTTTCCAATTTAGATACTTTTTATGTTTCTCTCACCTTTGATTTCTGTAGCTAAAACTTCCAATATTATGTGGTGCAAGTGGACATCCTTGCTTTTTTTCCTGATCTTAAGGAAAACAGTTTTAGCCTTTCCCCATTGATTATGAAGTTACCTGTTTGTTTGTCATTTATGGCCTTTATTATATTGAAATGTTACCTGTATTCCCACTTTGCTGAGCATTCATATCATAAATGGATGCTGGATTTTGTCAAATGCCTTTTCTGCATCTATTGATATGATCATATGATTTTAATCCTTCATTTTTATGTGTTGTATCACATTAAATGATTTGTGAATATTAAAATAAACTTACACCTCAAAAAAATCCCACTTGGTCATGGTGCATTTTCTTTTTATTTTATTTCTGAATTTGGTTTGCTAGTATTTTGTTGAGGATTATTGTATAGATGCTCATCAGGACTATTGGTCAACCATTTTTTTTGTAGTTTCTAAGTCACAGTTTGAGATCAGGGTCTTGGTTGCCTTGAAAAATAAGCTTAGAAGCTGTCCTTCCTTTTGAAATTTTTGGAATGTAAAGAATAGGTGTTAATTTTTCCTTGAATGTTTGGTAAAATTCACCTATTAAAACATCTTGTCTAGGACTTTGGTTTGTTAAAATTTTTTTGATTACTGATTCGATTTTGTTAGTACTAATTGGTCTGTTTCATTTTCTGTTTCTTCTAGGTTCATTCTTGGAAAAATGCATGTTTCTAGAGATTTATGCATTTCTTCTAGATTATCCAAATATTTGGCATATAGTTATTTGTAATATTTTCTTATACTCCTTTGTATTTTTGTAGTGCCAGTTGTTACCTCTCTTTTCCCATTTCTGATTTTATCAGTTTAGGTCCTTTTTCTTTTTTGTTGATGAGTCTAGTTAAAAGGGTATTAATCTTGTTTATCTTGTCAAAGAAACAGCCCTTGTTTTTATTGATCTTTTGTATTATTTCTTTGGAATTTATTTCATGTATTTCTGCTATGATATTTGTTATTTATTGCCTTCTCATTTTGGGCTTTGATTGTTGTTCTTCTTCTAGTTCCTGTAAGTATAAATAAAGTTAGACTGTTTATTGGAGATTGTTTTTGCTTCCTGAGGTAGGCCTGTATTGCTCTGAATTCACTGTTGGTACTGCTTTTGCTATCTCCTACAGATTTTGTATTGCGTTTTCATTTTCATTTGCATCAAGGTATCTTTTGATTTCTCTCTTAATTTCATTGTTAATCCATTTATTGTTTCATAGATGTTATTTAGCATACATTTGTTTGTATGTTTTTCAGTTTTTTTCTCTTAGTTAACATTTATTTTCATATCAGTGGGTCTAAAGAAGAAGCTTGATATGATTTCAGTCTTAAATTTATTCAGACTTGTTTTGTGGCCTTACATGTGTTCTATTCTGGAAAGTGTTCCATGTCACTTGAAAAGAATGTATAGTCTGCTGCTTTGGGGTGAAATGTTCTAAAAATATAAAATCCATCTGGTCTAGCCCTGGCTATGTGGCTCAGTTGACTGGAGCCTTATTTCTTTCACCAAATGATTGCCCATTGGATTTCAGGTCAGGACACATACCTGGGTTGCAAGTTCAACCTTGGGCTGTGGCATGTATGAGAGGAAACCAATCTCTCTCTCTCCCCCCCGCCCCAATTAATGGAAATGTACCCTTGGGTGAGGATTAAAAAAACTTCCATCTGGTCTAATTCATCACTTAAGGCCACTCTTTCCTTGCTGATTTTCTGACTGAAAGATAGATCCATTGATGTCAATAGGCTGCTAAAGTCCCTACTATGATTGTATTATTGTCAATCTCTCCTTTTATGTCTGCCATTATTTGCTCTATATATTTCAGTGTTCCTTTGTAGGGTGCACAAATGTTTACAAGGGTTATATCCTCTTGATAGGTTGATCCCTTATCACTATGAAATGTTCTTTGTTTCTTATTATAGCCTTTGTTTTAAAGCCTATTTTCTATAGAGGTATCATTACTCTATTTTTTTCTATTTTCATATAATATCTTTTTTTCTATTTTGCTATTTTCAGTCTGTCTGTATTTTTTTAAATCAGAAGTTTCTCTCAGACATTATATGAGGTCTTTGTGGGAAAAGTCCAACTATTGTTATATAGTGAGAATGGTTTGTGTGACATCAATGTAATCTAGCAGACAAGGAGAGTGGACTGGAATGCACATGTGTGAACAATGACAACTTCATTATTCTAGTCAGTGGTGGCAATAGATGCCTTGGATTGAGCACATGTACTGTGTGGCCATTACATTAAAAATGACCGAGCAAGTAGAACAATGAACCTGCAACAAGTTTTGCTTTAAGCTTGAACATTCTTCCACAGAAACTATTCAGATGATTCACAGGGCCACAGCCATGGGCAACAAGTGACTGGCAGTTTCATCATGACTACACGCCCACTCATGTATCACATCTCATACAGAGTTTTTTGGTGAAACATCAAATTACCTAGGTGGCTCAGCCACCCCTAGAGCCCAGATTTGTAACCTGCAACTTCTGGCTTTTCTCAAAACTAAAATCACCTTTTAAAAGGAAGAGATTTCAGACTATGAGATTCAGAAAAATATGATGGAGAAGCTGATGGTGATTGGGAGAACTGTGTGAGATCCCATGGTGTCTACTTTGAAGGAGACTGAGGCATCATTGTCCTGTGTACAATATTTCTTGTATCTTCTTCTCTCTCTCTTTTTTTATTATTGTTCAAGCACAATTGTCTCCATTTCCCCCTCACCAGTCTCCCACACCCCGATCACTCCCACCTCCCACCCTTGATCTTCCCCTTCTTTGGCTTTGTCCATGTGTCCTTTATACATGTTCTTTTATGACCCTTCCCCCTTTCCCCCCATTATCCCCTCCCACCTCCCTCTGATTACTGTCAGTTTGTTCTTTATTTCAATGTCTCTTGTATCTTCTTTAATAAATGCCCCTGTTTTTCATATGACATGACTGGATACTTTCTCAAATAGACCTCTTATATTTGGGTATTGTTTTCTTATGCATTTATCCACCTTATGTGTATTTACTGGAACATTTGATCCATTTACATTTAAATTTATTATTGATTGGTGTGTAGTTATTGTTATTTTATAATTCATATTTATCATCCATCTTCTTCACACAGAATTCCTTTTTTTAGCATTTTTTGTAACACTGGTTTGGTAGTAATTAACCCCTTTAATTTTTTCTTGGCTTAGAAACTATTTTTCTCTTTTTTGAGTCTAAATGATAGCTTTGAATGATGGAGTGGTCTTGGTTGTAGGTCTTTCCTTTACATCACTCTGAATATTAGGTGCTAATGTTGCCTTACTTGAAAAATTTCTGTTGAGAAATAGCTGACAGTCTTATGAGAGTTCCCTTGTAGGTAACTGTCTTTCTTTTATTGCTTTTAGAATTTTCTGTTTGTTTTTAACCTTTGCCATTTTACTTATGCTGTGTCTTGGTTTGGATCTCTTTGGGTGCATCTTACTTGGGGCTCTGTACTTGCTAGACTCATATGTCTATTTTCTTTGACAGGTTATGAATGTTTCACTCACCATTCAAATAGGCTCTCAATCTCTTCCTCTCTTTCTTCTTCTCTTCTTATTCTTAGGATGTGAATATTGTTATGTTAGATGTGTCCCTTAACCTGTATCCACTTTTTAAAAATTATTTTCCTCTTTGTTGTTTTGATTGTGGCTTTTCTGTGACCTTGACTCCAAATCATTGATTCAATCTTCCATTTCATATAATATACTGTTGATTCTTTCTAGTGTATTCTTCATTTCAGTTATTGAATTCTTAATTTCTCACTTTTTTATGATTTCAATATCTTTTTATGCTTATATCTTTGTTGAATTTCTCCCTAACTTCATCAGCCTTCTTTATAACCAGTGTTTTGAACTTTGTACCTGGCAGATTGCTTACCTTCATTGTGTTTACTTCCTTTTCTGGAGATGTCACTTTTCTTTTAATTGGCACATATTTCTCTGTTCCCTCATTTTTTCTGCTTCTTTGTGTTTCTACTTATTAGGTACATCTGTTGTGTTTTCTAGCCTTGACAGGGTGGCCTTATATAGTAGGTGTCTTGTGGGGCTCAGTTGTGGAGTCTTCCTGATCACCTGAGGTGTGTAGGAGTGACCCTTGTTTGTATTGTGTGTATCTGCTGTTGTATTTGAACTCTGACTGCTGTTGGCATGTCTGTGAGTGGGGTTAGCCCTAGGTTGACTGTCTGTGAGTACTGACAGCAATCACAGTGTGTGAACTACTATGGAGGACCTGTCCCCATGGAATGGGATTTGCCGTAAGGAGATTACCCTTTTTGAGTGTGCCACTTGTTGGGCTAATCACGTGGTACTCTGTTGTGGTTTGAATCTTGCCACAGGTTTCTTGGTTTGGGGGCCACGTGGGAAGAGTCCAGTGCAGGTCCATGTTAGCTGCTCCCTATGACTGACCCAATGTAACTGGTAGGAAATACAATGTGACTCATGAGTGGTAACTGCCTTTAGTGGGCCTGCAGGTGTATGAGAGAGGGCCTGCTGCAAACTGATGCAGGCTGCCACCAGTACTAGGCCAGGGGTCATTTAGAAAGTGGCACAAGGCACCCCAAAGCCTATGGCTGTGTAAGTCTCAGCTACTGTAAAAGTCACAATCAGTATGTGATTTGAGTGAGTCAGGTTCTTGGGGAGCCACCATGTTGGGCTGAGTAGTGTTCACCAGGTTAATGTAGATTCAGATTTGACCATGTGGTGGGAGGGCTCAACAAATGAAAGATGGCAACTGCTCACCAGCTCTGTTGTAGGATGGCTCAACACAGGAACAGTAGGGCCTGTCCCTCCAGTGTTTACTCTGAAGCCACGCAACTAAGCTTCTCTCTGTATGTTTTTGGCTTCCCCCAAGCCACTGCTCTCTCTGTTCCAGAGTTTGGGGAGAGATCCTGTGAGTGAGTCAGTCAGCCCATGGGCCCTTTAAGATAACCCTGTGGGTTTCCAGCAGCTTTATCTCATGCAGATGGACAAATTGCCAGCTGAATTTCAGAAGGAGATGTCTTGGGGGCTTCTTTTACCAGCACTGGTAATATGACTGGGGAGACTAGTGTGGGTCTAGGATCCCTTTTTCTCCTCATGGGGGACTTCTGCATCAGAAATATCACTCAGAATTTTCAACTCTCACACATGGGTGTGGGTCCAGCCTGCTTTGAATCTCTCCCCTCTTCCTACCAATCAAATCTCAATGTGGCTTTTTCTTTGTATACTTAGTTATAGAACTTCTGTTCAGTCGGTGCTCAGATGGTTATCCAGGTTGGTTATTCCATAATTTAGCTGTGATTTTGATGTGGTCATAGGAAGAGGTTAGCACAGCATTTACCTACTCCACTTTCTTGACTGGAACTCCCTATCTGACACTGTCTTATTCTTTAGTTTTTAAATACTCTCATTAGGAAGAAATAAAATTTAATTAATAAAATTTTCTCCTGGAGCAGTCAATAATGAAAAGAAATGTTAAGAAAAAGAACTGTAGCCCATTGCTTCCCTCAACTGTTAAAAGTTCATCTAGATTCAATTGTGTTATCAAATAATCATCATCATCAAATAATAAAAGAAATTTGTCAATGTTTCAGGTTGTACACTAGGAGCTTTGCATTTGCTCCCTACTTAGTAACAGTAACTCTATGACACAACTATTATTAAGTTTATTATATAAAAACAGAAATTGAAGTTTAAAGATTTAAGGAAAATAATGTCTATTAAATGATGGTCAATGATTAGAATGAAATTCTGGCAGAGTTGACACTGAAGTCTTAGGCTCTTGACTTTCATGCCAAAGAATTTATGTAAAAGTGTTTATTTAAGAGTTCCCTTTAAGTAGTTTTTATTTTTTCACTCATTGTAATTCTGGAAATATCCTGAGTAATGAATAAACATTACTTACTTTATTTGCTTCCAACTGGGATTCCAGAGTTCCTGTCTCTTTGAGCAAAGATCTAGTTAAGAACCAGAGGAAAAGTTACTCATAATATCAGAGGTTAATATTTCATACAGACAAATTCAAAGCTTCTGCATTTCTCTACTGGTAATTATTCCAAATTATTTGGTCTCTCTGAAATAAATTTTCAGAACACCAAATATTCATGGAACCAAACCTTCTGTTCATTGGCAACCTTGACAAATATATGAGAAGATAATTTAGGTATATTTCTAGTTCTTTTCTGCCTATGAAGAGGCTTCCAGACCTCCATCCCAGTTCTTATTCTCAAACATATCCTCAACCTAATGTCTAAGCATGACTCCACCTAATGAGGTATAGAGGCAGAATGATATTTATTGTGATTCTCTTTCTCACTCCACATTTTTATTTAGGCATTATCAGATTGAGATGGTACGAGGATAACCAGTAATAAGGTCTCCTTAGTTAATTATTCCAGAATGGCATAACAAAACAAGCATGATAACAAAATACTGACCCATCCAGAAAATAGTCCCTGGTCATGGGGTTCCAGAACAGGAATCAGAAAAGAAAAAGGAAAATCATATGTTAACATTGATTACTTTAATAATATTTTCCTTCAGATTTATAAAACATTCTAAATCATTTGTAGCCAAAAACATATGGACATGTTCCATCCACTGTAACCAAAGTCTCTTTCACACTGAGAAGCTAACAGCCTTCCATTCAGCTACTTGCTGCTGTATGAAGAGCATGGGTGTGAGGTGATACACTGAGTGTTCAGCAAATGATGCCAGAAGATTGGGAACAAACCAAAGGGAGAGAAGGATGAATTCTCTTGGATGTTTTTAGCCATGATATATATTTTCTTTTTGTTAATTATGTGATTTATTTTTGTCACTGGTGTATACAAACAGTATCCATGTTTGTATACAATTCTGACCCATTTACTGGATACAGTCTACCAACTTACACCTTTATTCTAATGTATTACACCTTCTAAGTCTCCTCTTTTTTCAGCTTATTTGCCCCAGTAGATATGACAAATGTTATTTTCACATACAGAATAATCTGCATTTAATAAAACTGATTAGCATATGTCACTTGATTCTCATCACAGCATTAGTAGTCAGGCACATAAGAATTTCATATTAGTTGTTTACAATACCTCTGCTTCTGCTTGTGTTAATGAATACATATGTAACCTTGACCAAGTCCATTTATCTACTGAACTTCTTTACACATTTGGACACAGGTAATAAGATCTTTGTATACTTTTCAAGTGTGCTCTAAAAGTGACATAGAAGTACTTTATAAGGTACCAAGTAGTATGCAAACATAAGGAACTGTTATTATTTTTAGACTATAACTACAGCCAACAAGAAAAAAGTGAAAGTATCAAGAAAAAAAGATTGAAAGGTACATAGTGCATATAAGGCTGAAATTCTCATTTCTCGATTTTCCAAAGATTGATACAGAAAGTAATAATTATAAATAAAAAGCACAAATAACATTTGGTGATTTTAGGACAGAATAAATGCTGTAGGATTCCCTCCTCCCACCACCTTTATGTACTTCATCCTTATGGAAATGTAGAGTGTGTCATAAGGATAATAGGTTTTGAGCTATCACAGCACACCTGGTCTCCAAGACCCACTGAAGGAAGGCACTGGCATTCTGTTCAAACTCCTGGCACATCTCAAAGTTCTTGATCTGTCTTGCCTCCTCATTTTGCAGCTCCTGCTCCCGTTCCTAGAAACCAAAATAACAGGTAGTGGATTGCACTTTAAAGACCATTTTTTGAAGTAAAATAACTGGTTCCAGGCTGAGCTGTACATCTTAACTCTCCCAAATCTAACCTATATCCCAGAGGCATGTGCCTAAGTATTCATATTTATCCCAGCCCACCTCTTCTCATCTTCAAATAGAACTGGAGAGCATTATGCTAAGTGAAACAAGGCAGGCAGTGAAACCCAAATAACATATGATCTCACCTATAAGTGGAACCTAATCAACAAAGCAAGTAAGTGAGCACAAAATAACCAGAGGCATTGAAATTAATAATAAATTTTTCAAATATTTTCCATCTCTTCTATAATGAACATCATTATAGACAGACAAAAATTAAATACGACCACATTTAAATGGAACTTTTGGAAGTGTGTGTATAATAGAAAATACTTTGGATGGGGTAATATATAGACTTTAAATAAATATACCAGCCTCATAAACTTTTTATAATCTATATTCAGAGTCACCTCCTGGAACTTGTATTTGCTTTCCTAAATACTATTCAACATCTAGAAGCATAAAGCTGTGCAAACTATGTTGCATAGGTCTATATTTATTGTGGATGTATTTCCAATTTTTTCTTAGACTGTCCAGTTTATAACTGTTGTCCCAATTAATCGTGTTCCTTTCTTTTTTAAAAGTCCCCCAACTTAGATAATAAGTTGGCCATGATCACTATAGCCAAAAAATGTCTCTGCTATGCCTCAAATTACCTTGATGGTGTCATGTATTTGCTTCCACATCCTCTCTAGCACCTCCATTGTTAGCCAGGTATAAGGGCTGGAGGGCACGTTTAAAGTCTTAATCTGCTGGTCTAGCTCTAGCAAATAGTTGAAGTCTTCTTGGGCCCTGACCAAGGAGGCCAAGAACACCTTGTGATCCTTCTGAAGCTCACGAATCTCATTTAGGGAGACACAGTGCACAGGTTCTGACAAGTCCTCTTCAACATTCTCACACCAGTGGTTGAAAGCTGAAGCCTTGCGTGCAAATTCCATGAATAGCTCCTCAGCCTATAGAGAAAAAAAGACACCTTCATCTTTACCAGTGGAAACAGAAGAGTAGAAGACAAGACAAGACTGAGGATAAAAAATAACTTTCTTCAAATATTTTCAGGGCCAACACTAAGAGGGCAGAACTAAAACCAATGAGCACCACACAATAAGATGGATAGATGTGTGAGTTACAGGCATAAGCTCTGATTTTGGCATTTTGCTATGTGACACTGATCAGAGTCTCCATCATCTACAAATGAGAAAGTTTAATAATTTCTACAGTCAGTTTAGCTCTAAGATTCCAAAAGTGGCAAAGGTCACTTTCAATGATAAGATTCCATGATTTCTTATTCTGAAGTCTGTTTTTCAGTTCTGCCTGGCACATAGTAAACATGCAAGAGTAGATGCTAAATGAATGATTAAATGATCAAGTCATTCATGGGATAGGCAAACCTATCTTACATCCTGTCCACTTCTCTCTTTCTCCTGATTTCCTGCAGACCAAACCTCTCTAACGTCTCTGTCTGTACTGAATTCTTGTCATAATATTCTTCTAAAATGTATTCAGGGTTCTTCTCAGACCTGAAACTCCTACTCTCTAACCTGTATGGGAATTCCTGCAGTACTCTCTGGAGTTATCTGTATGTTCTGAGTGACTGAATTTCTGAATGAAAGAAGTACATGGATTGTTCCAAAGAGTATGTCATCAAGAATGTTTTAGATTTAAAAATATAGCACAGATTTTGGGCCAGCAGACTGTAGTTCCAAGGAGATTTATGTTATGCAAATTTATTTTCAACCTCAAACATAAATATTAAAGAGGAAAAAAATGGCCCAAGTACAAGGGAGATTACAAAGTCATACTTTGTTTATCTTCCTTGTACTCATTCCTACAATCTATATGCTAAAATAGACCAACATAGAAAAACCAACATGAAGACTATAAAAATGTAAAAAGCATTTTATATTATTTTCATAATACTATGGATCAACTGAATATTTTACACATATTTTATAATCAGAAAATAAAATAATAGAATTAGATTGTAAAATATCTTTCTTTTCTCCCTCTTTTTCTCTTCCATATATCTATCTCTCTCTCTATATATAGGAAGAGAAAATATATATATATTCCAACATATACACATGTGTATATATACATATAAGCTCTGATATGAATACATATACATATGTGTGTGTATATATATATGTTTTCCATTACTTGATTCATTTTTTCACCTAAAATAGGTTTCGTATCCTTCAACAGAGTAAAAATTAACTAAGGGTCCAGATAGACTAATTTTTATTTGTGTGTTTGTTTTCTAACTACCTTAACTTGTTATGATGCAATATCTGTTATGGTATAGGAGTGCTCCGTAATTTCACTGACTATCCAACTTTTCTTTAATAGCTATTTTTTTAGCGATTTTTTAAATCATCAACATCTAATACTTTAGCAACCACCATTAGAAAGAACATTTTAATCACTTATATCCATATAGAACTTAGTGGTTTATACTGAATTTTTCAGATCCATTATTTCTTTAATAGTATTGAAAGAGAACAGCAAAATATGGTAATAACATTATCCTACTTCATAAGTGCAGGAATCAAGGTTCAGATGTTAAGTGACAAATGTGAATTTTCCCAGCTAGAAAGACAAGAACAAAAATTTTACTTGTCTAGTTCTCCTTTTATTTGAATTAAACAAAGGACAAGAATGACCTTTTCTCCTGCCTGTCAGTTTTAGGTCTTCCTTACAGTCAGATCTTTCACTTGTTTGTCCCACCTACCTCTTCCATTACTTGCTGCCTAGCTTTCATCTCAAATCAGCTGGATAACTGATAAATCAGCCCCCAAAATCTCCTGTCAATTAAAATATTTTTGCTCAATAAGAAGGTCTTTCTGATCCTTTTTAAAATACTGACTAGAATGTCTATAGATTATTCAGACAGAGTTTCTACTATTTGTTTCTAGATTCCATGGTTAATATATAATCAAAGCCTTACCATGCCTTATCATTTCTAAAATTTACCTTCTGGATGGGTAACTGTTTTTCTAACAGTTTCTGTCTATGGGCTGCAGAGACTTCCAGCAGCTGTTCCCAGAGCCTCAGCAGAGCAGCATGGCGTTCCTCAATGGCTTTGGTCTGGCTGTGTTGAGCAGCCACCAGTTGATCCCTTAGATCAGTTATCTTAGACAGTCTGTCCTGCTGAAAATTCTGCATACTGATATCCAGTGTGTCCTGAGAAAGATCCATAGAGAAGCACTGAACAGAGAAACAATACAGATCCCAAAGGGTCATTTACACCTGGGTTCCAGCATATTTTTATCATGAACAAGATAAGAACTAGAAATGATTTAGAATGATGACCAAGGATAAAGAAATAAATATGATGTAGAAAGTTAAGTGAACATTTGAGATTGGGATTATTGGTCAAGTTCCAGTGGATTTATGTTTTATAATTGGATTTTAGCTTATGTGGACTATAAAGGTTAAGGAAATACTGAAAAATTACATATTCTAAATATTCTAAATGAAAACTAAATCTTTCCATAGTTCACATCCTTTCTAAGACTCTTTGTATCACTTGTTAGAGTTTGTGTTCTAATTACTAGCAGTGCACTACTATAGAGCTTGGAAGTATGCAAACTAACAAAAGACCTCCTACAGATGCTATATTACACAAATGATATTTTTGTGGAGATGATGATATCAGAATCACAAGGATTATTCATCAGAATAAGGATGTTCCCCTTCCAAATCCAAAAGGGTGGCTTGTATATGGACCATTGTCTCTTTGAGGATAATTTTAACCACTGGGTAAAAATACAAAAAGCAGCTGTTTTGAAGGGATTAGAATGTGACTCAGGTAGCTATAACTCAGGGATTAAAATTTTAGAGAGGAGGGAATGGGAATGCAGTAAGAGTAATATTCTCCATTACTTTTGAAGTATAAATTATACAGGGTAAGAGGAGAAAGCAGCTGATCAGAGCTTTAGATGATCCAATGGAGCTAAAATGACAAAAACTGGAATTCCAGGAAACTAGAGTAGTCAGGATTTGAAGAGCCAGGAAAGAGAACAGTATAAAATAGGTGTAATATTCTTCCTGCATTTTCCTCTCAAGACATTTATAGATTCATTTTTTGTTGCTGTTGTTCAGTTCCAGTTGTCTCCATTTCCCCCCATTACTCTTCCCCATTCTACCCATCCCCACCTCCCACATTCAATCCTCCATCCCCGTTGTCCTTGTCCATGGGTCCTTTATACATGGGTCCTTGATGATCCTTCCCCTTCTTTGCCCTGTTATTCTTTCCCTCTCCCTTCTGGTTTATGTGTAGGACACAAGTTCTAGAAGCCAAGCAGAAAACAGTAGTTATGAATTTAAAGTGTTAAGGAAAGTTTTCTGTAGTTACACAATACTGAGTTCAGGACACATTAGGTATGAGCAGCTCTAGTAAGAGATTTAAGTGAAAAGACCCCAAGTGTAAAAGCAAACTGAAAAAAGACTAGTTTTCAAAAACAGACAGACAAACAAACAAACAAACAAACCCTAAAAGTATGCTTTGAAGCAGTTCAGCCCCTGGCTAAAATGTAGGAGTTGGATGCAGGATGGGGGTGTTAACTTACAACCTTAAGTCAAAACTTATAAATGAATTACTTTAATGTAAATGGACTCACTGTTCCAATAAAACAGTCAAACAGAACAAAACTCACTACATTATATTTGTAAAAGACACATCTAAAATATAAAGGCACTCTGCATTTCTGTGTTCATTGCAGCATTATTCACAATAGCTAAGATATAGAAACAACCTAAGAGTCCATGACAAGATAAACAGATAAAGAATATGCCATATAGGGAGACAGAAATATGCATACACATACACGTACATATGTAATGGAATATTATTCAGTCATTAGAAAGAAAAGAATCCTTCCATTTGCAACAACTTGGATAAAATTTGAGGGCATTGTGCTAAGTGAAATAAATCAAAGAAAGACAAGTACTGTATTATACCACTTATTTGTGGAATCAAAAATAATGGTTACCCAGAACTAGGGGCCAGGGAGGTGTAGAAACTTCCTTCAATCAAGTTCTGGGATCTAATGCACAACAAGGTAATTATACCTAATAATACTTTATTGTATAATTGAAACTTAAGAGAGTAAATCTTAACTTTTCTTATTAAAAAGAAATTATAATTATGCGACAGAATTAAGGTGTTATGTAATTCTATGGTGGTAATCATTTTGCAATTTATAAATGTATCAAATCAACAACAAAAAAAAAGTATAAAGACACTGAAAAGTTGGAAACAGTCTAGGTGCCCATCAGTACATGAGTGGATTAAAAAAGCTGTGGTACATTTACACAATGAAATACTATGCAGTAGTAAAAAAAATAGAAGAAGAAATTCTCACCTTTTGCAACAGCATGGATAAAACTGGAGATTATTATGCTAAGTGAAATAAGTCAGTCAATGAAAGACAAATGTCATATTAATTTAATGAACAAAATAAACTAATGAGCAACACAGAATCAGAGGCATAGACACAGGGAACAGACTGACAGCTGTAAGAGGGTAGGCAGGACATGGGGACTGGTTCATAGAAGGTGAAAGATTTAGTCAAAGAACATATGTGCAAGACCCATGGACATGGACAACTGTAGGATGAGGGGGTGGGGGAGGGGAGGAGGCAAAGGGGGAAAATTGGGATGACTGTAATAGCATAAAAATTAAATATTTAAAAGGAAAAAATAGAAATTGAAAGAGTAAAAAAGAATATGAAACAGATATATACTGCAAACAAAAAAACTGATGTATTATTCTAGCATATAAAAAAGACTTTATATCAAGAAATGTATATAGCTGTAGCAATTTTGAGAAAGAAGAGCAAAGGAGGAGAAATCATAATATTTGATATCAAACTGTATTACAAGGCCACTGTAATCAAGACAGCCCAGTAATGGCATAAAAATAGGCACATAGACCATTGGAACAGAACAGAGAGCCCAGAAATATACCCAAGTCTCTATGGTGAGTTAGTATTTGACAAAGAGAGAAGAAGCATAAAATACAGCAAAAAAAAGGCCTCTTCAGCAAATGGTGTTGGGAGATCTGGACACACACACACACACACACACACACACACACACACACACACAAAATAGAAGAAGAAGAAAAGAAAAAAGAAACTCAATCACCAACTTACGCCATACAAAAAAAGAAACTCAAGGTGGATAAAAGTCTTAAATATAAGTCATGACATGATAAAAGACCTAGAGAAAAATACTGGAAGGAAAATCTCAGACATTCTACGCAGCAACATCTTCAGTGATATGTCCTCTAAAGCAAGGGACATAAAGGAAAGAATAAACAAATGGGACCTCATCAATTTAAAAAGCTTCTGCATGGCTAAAGAAAACTGCATGACATTAAAAAGAAAAGAGAACCAACTATTTGGGAAAACATATTTGCCAATGATACCTCGGACAAGGGTGTGATCTCCAAAATAATTAAAGAACTCACATGTCTCCACTCCAGGAAGACAAAAAAAAAAAAAAAATTAAAAAAATGGGCAAAGGACTTGAACAGAAACTTCTCTAAGGAGGACATACAGAGGGCCCAGAGACATATAAAAACATGCTCAGCATCACTAGCCATCAGAGAGATGAAAATTAAAACCACAATGAGATACCACCTCACACCAGTCAGAATGGCCATCATAAACAAAACAACAAACAATTGTTGGAGAGGATGCAGAGAAAAGGGAACCCTAGTGCACTGTTTATGGGAATGCAGACTGATGCATCCACTATGGAAAACAGTATAGAATATCCTCAGAAAACTAAAAATGGAACTGCTTTTTGATCCAGCAATTTCACTGCTATGATTATACCCTGAGTGCCCTGAAACACCAATTCAAAAGAACTTATGCACCCCAATGTTCACAGCAGCACAATTTACAATAACCAAATGCTGGAAGCAACCTAAGTGCCCATCAGTAAATGAGTAGACTAAAAAAATAGTACATTTATACAATGGAATTCTACACAGCAGAGAGAATGAATGCACTCTTTGAGAGAGTGTGGATGGAACTGGAGAGCATTATGCAAAGTAAAATAAGCCAGGTGGTGAGGGACAAATACCATATGATCTCACCTTTAACTGGAACATAATAACAAAATAAAAAAGAACCAGAGACATTGAAGTTAAGAACAATCTAACAATAGCCAGAGGGGATGGGGGAGGGAATAGTGAGGAGCAGGGTTTTCAGGAACTACTATAAAGGACACATGGACCAAACCAAGGGGGAGGGTGAAAGCAAGGGAGGGAGGTGGGTTTGGCTGCTGTGGGAGGGGGGAGTGGTGGGTAGAAAATGCAGACAACTGTAATTGAACAACAATTAAAAAAAATAACTATCAAGTTTAAAAAATAATGTATTTCTTAACTACCCAAACATTTACTCAATAGCTACTCTGTTCTATGGAAGAACACTTGATGATATAGGGAATGTTAATATAGACTGTAAAAGATACTCACAGTATGGTCTTAAATAATTCATGTGAAAAAGGAATGTGTATACACATGCCTACAAAGAAAATAAGACTGGAAAGATATTCTAAAAATATTATTAAGGATTATCTCTGAGTACTGGACAATTTATTTCTTCTTTGTGCTTTTCCACATTTATCACATTTTCTATGATTACTTTCTATTCTGTAAACTGAAAAAGTATAGGGGACTATTCTCCATGGCATGGGCCCAGCTCCCACTTGGAGATGCACAGGACCCATGCCCACCGATAGGTTATCCCTTGGGGAATCAGGCCTGCATTGTACCTAGGCTGCTATGAGAGTTGCTTTTGCTAAAACTCCCTCACCCTGAATTGAGACAGCAAGTGCTTGCTGTAACTTCCTAAAGTTTATGCGAAACCCCCCCAGTATGGAGTGTAACTGGCTCAACCACTTTTCTCTTTGCATTTGCAAACATCCTTCTCTTTGAAGTAATTAGCAGCATCCTCTCCTTTGTTTTTTGTAAAAGGTAACCACCTACACCAAACCTGTGCATAGTAAATGAGGACCATCATGTAATGTGCCCAGAAAAGCAATAGAAGCTTGTCAAGGCAAGGGTCGGGGTGCTCTCCTCTTGAGAGAGAAGCCGCGCCATCCCTTTTCCTCCACAGGACTTGATAGTACATGTGAATTTGTTGTGTCTCATCCACAATGTCTCAGACCCCATGAGCCAGGGTCTGCATCAAAAAAGTACCTCAAAAATGAAAGTATGCTATGTTCTAGATATATCTAATAAATCTTGAAGTGTTTATTAAAAAGGAAAGATGAGCATTTCATAATTAAAAGCATCAATTTCTGAAGATGTTTACATAATGCAAAATAACACAACTTTTAACCTAGACTCAAAATATGTAAAATTAATAAGTATTTAAACAACATAATTAACAAAATCTAATAGGTAATATAATTAACTGAAAATATACCTTCTTTCTTTTTTGCAAATTAATTACCTTTATTTATTGTCATTATTTAAACTTGGTTATATTAATATGTATAAATGTTGTACAAAAACTATTCACTAGAACAGGGTATTTTATGGTGCGAACCCTGGCTTGTGGGTTCTGCAACATCGTGGATGAGACATGACAAATTCACATGGACTACTGAGTCCTGTGGAAGAAAAGGGACATCCTGGCTTCTCTCTCAAAAGGAGAAAAAACCTCAGTGCTTGCCTTGACAAGCTTTTATTGCTTCTCTAGGCACATTACATGTTGGTCCTCATTTACTATAAATCAAGTTCCTCAATATTCTAGAACATTTTTTAGAATAAAATGAATTAAATAAAATAAAAATATCACAAAAGATAATTTAAAACTTCCCAAATGTTTGCAAATTAAATAATACACTACTGAATTATCAATGGGTCAAATGAGAAATTAAGTGAAAGAAAAAATACCATATAATCTCACCTATAAGTGAAACTTAATCAACAAAACAAACAAGAAAGCAAAATATAACCAGAGACATTGAAATAAAGAACAAACTGACAGTAACCAGAGGGGAGGAGAGAGGGAGATCATGAGTGAAAGAAGGGGAAGGGTCATCAAGGAACATGTATAGAGGACCCAAGGACAAACAAAAGTGGGGTAGAATTAAGGGTGAGAGGTGGGGTTCAGTAGGGTTGGGAAAAGCAGTAAGGGGAAAATGGAGACAACTGTACTTGAACAACAATAAAAAAGATTATATATGTTAAAAAAGAATTTAAGCTGGACAGAACATATTTAACTGAATGATAACAGAAATAATATATAACATTTGTGAGATGCAGTTAAGCTTTATTAAAAAATTTATACCCTTAAATCCATATGTTAGAATAGAACAATGGCTAAACATTTGAGATAAGTTTTTTATATAGTATTTTTAAAATTTCTTTTTATAAATTACTTTAGTATTGTTCATATACAGTTGTCTACATTTTCTCCCCACCACTCCCCCCCCCATATGGAAAAACATATTTGCCAAAGATACCTCAGACTAGGGTTTGATCTCCAAAATATATAAGGAACTCATATGACTCTACTCCAAGAAGATAATGGCTAAACATTTGATAATCCCATTATCCATCTTAAAAATTAATGAAGTTATCCTTAGGAAAGCTAAAGAAGATGATAAAGATATAAAGATATTAAAAAGCCATTAATGGGATATAATTCACAATATGACAGAGAGAAATTAAAAAACACAAGTTGGTTCCCTAATAAAAATTATAAACACCTATTGAAAGATTAAGCAGAGAGAATAGGGAGGGAGGGACAGATAGTGACAAAAAGCTAGCAAATTATCAACATCAGGAAGGAAAAGGAATAATATCACAGTACCTACAGACAATAAACTGCAAAATTTAGGAATGGAATAATTTTATTTGTTCAACCTCTGTGTGATATGGGTCTTGGCCCTCACTAGCATCAATTAACATGCAACACTGCTCTCACCTGCTTTGCCAGGAGAGTGAGGAAGGTAGTGAGGTCTGCACCATTGCCATTGCTCTTCAGGCTTGCTTCCTTCTCAGCTAAAAAGCAAAGATAATTCATAAGATGGGAAAGATATTTGGTCTTGTATTAGTCTTGGTGAGGAGAAAAGAAATATGTCCTACAGGTCACAAGAGAACCTCCAAACTCTCAAAGTTGGTGATTCATTGGACTATGAGAGCATTAGAAATCAATGGATTGTTTTTATAAACTTGTTCAGGATAAAACTGACTGAAACAGAGCTAGGGCCAAGAGGATTTCAGAGTGTTTCAGAGAACAAACCAAATTACATATCAGGCATAAATTACAATTAAATCAAACAGTTTATTTCCTAGAATGTTTTGCAATGGTCCTATCTTTCTGAAAATCACATATCAAATCACTAATTCTCAAAAAGATGTTCTCTGGTAGTTAGTCACACCTTCAGCATGTTTCTCTGCGTATGTGTATTTGCATATACGTGAGTGTGATTGTAATTGTGTCTTGAAATGATAGGTGTCAGTAATGAAGGGAGTATCTTTCTTTACATGGTAAATGAAAAAGCCCCAGAAACCATTTCTATAAAAAAATTATCAGCGTTTCTCAAACCTCAGAACCAGGGCCTTCACATAGCATACCTATCCAGGCCTCCACCAAATCAGCCTTCCAGTTGAACTGCTGAAAGGCATAATCATCTTCCAACTGCAACTTCCAAGAAGCTATGGCCTGGGCTAGAGAAGGTGTCTTTTCATTCAGAGTCTCTATCTTGACAGAAATCCTTTCCTTGTACTCACGTTCCTCCTGCAGCACCAAGATTAATAGGAGAAAGAGACGTCAAGGCCAAAAATGTGAATTCTTTAGTACCATTAAAAAGTTGTCATCTCTCCCTTTCAAACTCTATAACTACTCCCTCTAGACCTAGTGAACTTATTCTATTATCCCTTTATGCCCCAGATGGTTATTTCCAACCCAGCATTTAGATGATCTTCTCAAGCTTGTTCACGTAAGTGGGATCTTCTTAGTAGGTGTACGCATCTAGAAGGTATGAAGTCATCTCTGTTTAGGGTTCTTCCTATAGCCCCTAGATCAGTGGCATTTTGTAAAAACAAGCATTTAAACAAAAGAATGATACTCAGATTACAAGTAGGTTTCCAAATGGTCCTCCTTCCTAGAGGCTTACATAGAATTTTTTCTATATTCTTACAATATTCTATGACTAAAGTGAGTCATTTATAAAATATTCATAAATGCCATATTGTGCATGGGATAAGAGTGTGTCAACAGCTAATTTATCAATAAGGCTTACTATCATATATCTATACATGTATATACATACATATATATTTATCTTATTGATATTTTATTGATTTGAGAGAGACAGAGAGAGAAAGAGAGAGACAGATAGACAGACATCAGTTTGTTACTGTACCCAGTCAGCATTCACTAGTTGACCCTTGTATGTACCCTGACCAGGGATTGAACCCTTGACCTTGGTGCCTTGGGACAATGCTGCAATCAACTGAGCTACCTGGCCAGGGCTCAACAACTAATTTTAAATAAATCTGAAGGTTGTTCTTATAAGACTTTGAAAATAGAATTTTCAGAAAACCATAATTAAATAAATTTGCTAAGAACCAAAACAATAATAACAAAAGGGCAACTTAAACAAGATAATTAAAATTCTACATATAATTTTAGCAGTTCTCAGGAATCTATATTTGGGTCAATTCCTTTTGAAAATAAAAGTTTGACCTGTAATCCCTGGTGCCTCTCACCTTATTCAAGATATGTCTTCCTTGAGCACACACATTTTGCACTCGGGCCTCGTGGACAGCAAAATCATTAACCAAAGCTTCTTGCTTCTTTAGCAAGCTCTGCATAAATGAATAAGTGAGAATCAAAACATCTAGACAATCTATCCCACTAATATTCTGTTCCCAAAATTCTTCACTTTTCAAAAAGGACAAACTTACCAGAAAAAGAGTCAAAAGAATATGTTGACATTGTTTCTAACTTCCCACATGACCCTATGGTTTTCTGGATTTTGAAATAAGAGTGTTGATCAAGGTAATACATAAGAGTCTCTCCAGATTGAAATGTATAAAATTATATGAAATACTGCATCTACCAGAGAAATATTATGTATCAAGAACATCTTATATTAAGAGCTTACCTTGAAGTCTATTTGTCCCACTAGGAGCTTTTAATTTTAAAGGTGAAAACACTGACTAAGAAGAGATTCATATTAAAGAAAAGAAAATGAATCCCTTCAGCCTATTGCTCACCTGAGTAGCAGCCAATGTGTCTCCAGAATCCCCTCGGGCAACCACTGCTTCCTTTTCACTGATCCAAGCTTCCTCTTCCTCAGCATTCTCCATAAATTGCAGGTATTCTAGGGACTCCTCCAACCGAAGCCCTCTAGAACAGAGAAGTAAGCCCCAATAAAGATAAGAGAAACTTAGCAAGCAGTGGAGGTGGAGCTAAAGGTCACAGTCTCTCAAGGCAGTCACAGTTGAACTGGACCACAGAACAAGTGAGTACGTAAGTGTCTGCTAGTCAGCTGTAATGATCATCTCTGGACAGGGGAAGACCCTTGACCCACAAGTCCAGTTTTGTGGCCTCATCTACTCTCTAGGATTCTTTATGGGGTAAAGGAAATCTTGTTCAAACAGCCCTGGCTGGTGTGGCTCAGTAGATTGAATGCTGGCCTGCAAAGCAAGGGGTTGCTAGTTCGGTTCCCAGTCAGGGCACATGCCTGGACCCCCAGTAGGGGGTGCAGAAGAGGCAACCACACATTTCTCTTCCTCTCTTTCTCTCTTCCCCTCTAAAAGTAAATAAATACAATCTTAAAAAAAAAGAAGCTAACCAAAAAGAAAAAAATGCCAAGACTTTGGAGTTGGAGAATAATAGCAGTGAAGCAGAGTCTCTTACTACTCTAAAACTCTCTTTCTTTTTACACAGCATAGACTCTATAAAGTGCAAAGTACTTTTATTCCCCAGGAAGAAATGTTTTCCTATTGCCAACACACATGTACTTGTAGGAAGAAATTATTTATTTGGTTATATAACTATTTGATTTTAAATGCATGGCTATAAGGGAGGAAAAACCTTTCTTTTACTCTTAAGTGTTGCATACAATGCTAAAAGTGGGTAATATAAAAACAGACATGTGGCAAATAACCTAGTACAAAGGGTAACATATTTAGGGCAATAACAAGAAAAGACAATTGAAAGTAAGTGCAGGAGTAGAGGTATATTTAGAACACAGAGGCAGCAATCACTTTGCCTGAGTCTAAATGGGAGAAAACTCCAGAAAGCCCCAGAGAAAGCTTCAGGGAAGACTGCATTTGAGGAAGGACTTGGAAGATAGATGTGTAGCTGCGAAGAAATACTGAGCAAACACTTAAGTATGCTCCCCGACAATAGCTCAATAACTGCAACACAGGAAGAGAATTTTGCCTCCAACACCCAACTTACCGAGCCTTAGTCAACTCTTTGAGCTTCTCCCAGTGTTGAACAAACTGAGCCAGCCGTTCCTGGATCTCCTCTCGCTCCACAGCAGCCTTGTCTCCCAGCCCCTCTGCCATATTCAGCACATTCTGAAGAACACCCCCCAACCATGTTGTGTTATCCCACAACCTCTCCCAATTTAGATACAGTTCCCTGGCAAAGTACCTAGCCAGGTTATTTCTTTAAAAAAAAAAATACTTAAAACATTCCTTAGTTTTATTAATAAGTTTTATACTAAGCTTTTTTATTGTTCAATTACAGTTGTCCCCATTTCCCCCCATGCTCTCCCCTGCCCTGCCCACCCCATCTCTCCCACATTCAATCCCCCTCCCCATTGTCCTTGTCCATGGGTCCTTTATAACCAGATTATTTAATTCTATGGTAATTGGGGTGGTTTTAAAAATCCTGGGAGAATAAAGAAAGCTAAACTTACCCAACTATTTGGAAACATACATTGGCATCTGTACTAAGATACTCTGCATGTTCTACTTTATATATTATTAACGCTCATAGCCTGACCTTGCTGCCAAGCCAAAACCAGAGTTGCCTTTTTTTTTTTTTTTTTTTTTTTTTTTTTTTTTTTTTTTGTATGGCTCAGCTTAAGTACAGCTTTTCCTAATGTTCCTACTTGCATGCTGTCAACAATTGTGACCTGGAGTGTTGAAATTGCTCCTTCTAGGAAAGAGCAGGGCTTCCTATGTAGAATTCTTCTATTTATAGGATACAAAATGTAAAGGAGAAAGGAAGACTTGAGTAACACTTTATGACTAACTCTGTGTGACATGCCAATTTCACATTTTGTAGAATCACCCTGTTTGTCCATAACATGAAGGCCTATTAGATTTCTCTGCCCTTCCAGTTCTCACATTTTACTATTCCTACCTGGATGGCAGGTTCATGTGCCTTTAGCTCCCCTTCTAGACGTTTGTGCTTCTTCAGTAAGTTCTGAACCCCCTGTAGATCCCTCCCATAGTCCTGGGAGCTCACTCGTACCAACTTCTCTCTGCAAACAAGGAATAAAAACAGAGTTTAGACCTCGGAGGAATTCTAGAAGAATGGTTTTCTGAGAGTGTGTGTGGCTGGGGTTGAGGAGGTGGTAACACTCTGCTGTCAGTAATCACAAAGATAATTAGTACCAAAGGCTTTCAGCAAAATTTCTGACTTATACTAAATCACTTAAAATAATATAGTGATCTCTACCATGTGCACAGATGTAACAGCCTTCTACTTATTTCCTTTGCCTGTCTAGTTATGTACATTCTCTTCTTTTTTAAATTGTTGTTCTATTACAGTTGTCCCAATTTTCCCCCTTGCTCTCCTTGCCCTGCAACCACCCACTCCTACAGTCAATCCCCACCCTGTTGTCCATATCCATGGATCATTTATACCTACCTCTTCCTTGACTAGACACTTGTTTCTTTCCCCAATATAACCACCCCCCTCCCTTCTGGTCACTTTACATCTGTTTCTCATCTCCATGCCTCTGGTTCTATTTTGATCATTTATTTATTTTGTTAAGTAGGCTGCTCTTACAGGTGAGATCATATGGTATTTGTCTTTCACTGCCTAGATTATTTCACTTCTAATAATACTCTCCAGTTCCATCCATACTGTTGTAAGAGGTAGGAGTTCTTTCTTTCTCAGCATAGAATTCCATTGTGTACAGCCTTTATTATGTATAGATATGCTCCTTCTACTTCCACTTTGCTGAGATTTTTAAATCATAAATCGATGCTGTACTTTATCAAATGTTTTTTCAGCATCTGTTGATATGATCATGTAATATTTATCTTCCATTTTGTTTATGTGGTGTATTACATTTGTTGATTTGAAAGTATTATTATACCATCCTTCCATCCCTGGGATGAATCCCACTTGATCTTGTTGTATAACATTTTCAATGTATTTCTGGATTTGGTTTGCCAATATTTTGTTGATGATTTTAGCATCCATGTTCATCAGCAATATTGGCCTGTGGTTTTCTCTCTTGTGTCCTTTTCTGGTTTGGAAATTAGGACAATATCAGCTTTATAAAAAAAGTTTGAGAGTCTTCTCTCTTCTTGAATTCTTTGGAATAGTTTGGAAAGAATAGGAGTTAGTGATTCCCTAATTGTTTGGTAAAATTCAATTGTGAAGCCATCTGGTCCAAGGCTTTTGTGTGCCAGGAGTTTTTTGGTTACTGCTTTGTTCACTATACCAGTCTATTCAGGCATTCTGCTTCTTCTTGATTTAGGTTTGTCAGATATATGCTGCTAGAAATTTATCCAGTTAGCCCAGGGTGTCAAATTTCTTGGCATTTTATTATTCATAGTAATTTCTTACAATCCTTTGTATTTCTGTGGTATCAGTTTTAATTTATTCTCTTTCTTTTCTGATTTTATTATTTGAATCCTCTTTCTTTTTTCCTTGATGAATCTGGTTAAAGGTTTGTCAATTTTATTTATCTTATCTTTGAATTGTTCTTTTAGTCTCTATGTCATTTAATTTTTCTCTGTTCTTGATTCCTTCCTTCCTTCTACATGCTCTAGGCTTTGTTGAATGTTGTTCCTCTAGTTCTTGTAGATGCAGGTTATGTTGTTTATTTGATTTTTTTTCTTTTTTAGGGAGGCTTGTATTATGAACTTTCCTCTCAAGACTACTTCACTGTCTCCCATAGGTTTTGGACTGCTGTGTGCTCATTTTCTTTGTTTCCAGAAACATTTTTACTTCTCCCTATATCTCATTGTTAACTCATTCATTATTTAATAGTATGTTATTCAGTCTCCATGAATTTGAAAGTTTTTGAGTTTTTTCCTTGAGATTGGTTTCTAGTTTCAAGCGATTGTGATCTGAGAAGGCACTTGACATGATTTCAATTTTCTTGAATTTGTTGAGGGTTTTTTTTATGTCCTGCCATGTGATCGATCTTTGAAAATATTCCATGTGCTTTTAGAAAGAATGCATATTTTGATTCTTTAGGGTGAAAATTTTTGTGTATACCAATTAAATCTACCTGATCTATAGTGTTGTTCAATGCCACAATATCCTTGTCAAATCCCTTCTTGGAAGATCTATCCATCACTGACAATAGAAAATTAATATCCCCATATATGAGTGTGCTGCTGTTGATTTCCTTGTTGAAGTCCCCCAAGATTTTCCTTACACATTTAGGTGCTCCTCTTTTGGGTGCATATATGTTTACAGGGGCTATATCTACCCAAAGGATTATTCTCTTCTGTATTATACAGGTACTGCTTTGTTTCTTTTTTTGGCCCTTGTTTGAAATCTGTTTTGTCTGATATAAGTATTGCTACCTCAGCTTTTATTTCATGTCCATTTGCTTGGAATATTTTTATTCCTTCCCTTCACTTTCAGGCTGTGTAGATCTTTTGTTGTCAGGTAGGTCTCCTCTTGGCAGCATATATACAGGTCATGTTTTCTTTTCTTTCTTTTTCTTTTTATCCTTCAGCTACCTTAAGTCTTTTAATTGAAGCATTTAATACATTTACATTTAAGATTATTATATATAGGAACTTATTTTTGCCATTTTTTCCTTTGTTCCCATCTCCCCCCCACCTCCCTCCTTCATCTTCTCAAAGCAGTCCCTCTAGTATCTCTTGCAATGCTGGTTTGGTGGAGATGTATTCTTTTACCATTTTGTTTGTTCGTTTGTTTGCTTTTTTTTTTGTCTCAGAAACTCCTTATTTTTCTTTCCACTTTACATGGGAGCCTTGCTGGGTAGAGTAGTTGATTGCAGGCCTTTGCATTTTATTCCTTGGAATATTTCTTACCATTCCCCTCTGGATTGTAGGGTTTCTGATCAGTAATCAGCTGATAGCCTTATTGAACTTCCTTTGTATGTTACTAGCTGTCTCACCTTTCTACCTTTAAGATACTCTCTTTGACTTTAAATTTTGCCTTTTTCATAATGATATGTCTTGGAGTAGGTCTCATTGAGTTTATCTTGATTGGGACCCTCCGTGTTTCTGGACTTATGTGACATTTTTTCTCTCATCTAGTTAGGGACATTTGTTGTCATAACTTCTTTAAATGAGTTTTCTATACCTTACTCCTGACTTTTTCTCCTTCTAGTATTCCTGTGATACAGATATTATGTTTTATGTCATCCTGAATCTCCCTTATATTCTCTTGGTTCTTTCTTGAGTCTTTTGTTTTGTTTTGTTTTGTTTTTCATTTTGTTGCTCTATCTGGGAATTTTTTGCTACCTTTTCCTATGACTCGCTGATTTGATCTCTGCTTCATCTAGCCTGCTTTTAATTCTTTCTACTCCATTCTTCATTTCAGGTACTGTATTCTTCCTTTCTTCCTGGCTCTTATTGATAGCTTCTATGTCTTTTTCATGCTGTTGTAGTTTACAATTAGTTCCCTGTACCTTCCCTGGAGTTCTTTGCAGTTCTGATTGAGCTCATGATCATCCTTATAACCATTATTTTGAACTCAGTGTCTGATAGTTTGCTTGCCTCTATTTCATTTAACCATCTCTCTGAGGATGTCTCCTTTCCTTTCAATTTAGGCCTCTTTGTCTCCCCATTGTAGGTGACTCTTCTTGTTTCTGCTTCTTAGATTGATCTACCTTGATTCCCTGTCTTCATGGTGTGACCTTCTGTGGTAGGAGACTTGTGGGATTCAATGGTGCTGTCTCCTTGATCTCCTGATCTCTTGGGATGCCCTTTATGCTATTTATTTTGGATCTCTCTGGCTGTAACTGGGTTTTGGTTGTTGTTTGGTCATTCTTTGGTAGGTCTTTCCCTCTGATTTGCTGATGGAAAGTCATTCTGCCAAGCACATCTTATATGCTGTTGTACATGTGCTGCCAGAACAAAACTAAACAGCCCAGAAAACAATCCCACACCAGCAAAAATATCCCCCACCCACAATCACACTATCAACAGCAAAGAAGCCACTATTAATAAATGTGTAAAGAGATTAAGACTATTGTAAGAAAGGGAAAACAAATATGACATGACTAACTGAAAGTGAAATGCTTATGAGAGGATAAAGGGAGGAGTAATAATAAGAGTTGGGAATAGAGACAAGGCAAAGAGAGAAAGAAAGTAAACTTTACATCATAAATAAAAAGGTAGGGAAGAAGGAGAATGGAGTAATAGAAGAGAAGCATATAGTATTGGGTTTAAACAGAAATTTATACATATATGATAAGAGAAAGAAAAATACAGGAACAATATTTGAGGACAGAAAGATCCACCCAGCACTATCAACAACACATGAGAAAAGATTAATATAGGTGAAGCGGGAATAAGAAGGCGAGAAGACAGAAAGAAAAGCTTAAATGATGTCTAGAGGAAAGAGAAATGATTTTGAGAGGATAGAGAGAGAAGGAATACTAACAGGAAGGAATAAAGCTAGGCTGATACAGGGAAAATTTAAAGTTTAACATAAAGAGAAAGGGCAAGAGGAAGGCAAAATCGAGTAGGAGAGGGAAACAATAAAATTTGAGGTTTAAAACACAAAAATAGTGAAGGTCTAGAAATAAAATTGAAGAATGCCACCACCACCACCATATCCACAGCAAACAGGCAAAGACTGATAAAGGTGGATAAAGAATAAAAGGATTTTAAGAATGGGAAAAAGAATATACATCAGAACCAGGGAAGCTGGTGGTATTAATCCAGTATGGGTCTGAATTCTGAGATTCAAGGGAGCTGATGGTTACTCCAAGTCCAAAGTCCAGAAAGCCAGGAGCACTCATGTATAAGATTGCACTATGTTCATCTTGAACACAGGGAGCCAGACACATTTCATCCTGAAGCAGCAATCTAGGAGTCCTCCACTATATTTTGGGGAAAGAGCTTCTAGGTGTGGTCTCCAGGAGCCAGGCTTGTCTCAGGTGCCCACAAGATAAGTACATATTCACAGCTGCCCCACTGTATATTCTCTTCTTTGCTCAAGAATATAGACTAATGTTTCTTTTTCAATAAATGTGAAAATTATATGTATATACATATTCACATATATACATATATAAACTTCATGGCCTTTATTAACTTTATCTACTAATAAATTTAGGTAGAATGAGTTATACAGAGGTGACATAATGGAAATAAAAGCAATTGGATTGGTTCTGAGTGTAAAATGTTTGAATGTCTCTATTAAGTACAGTATTAGACTACATAGGCAAGATTATATTATCTTACTGATTCTAAAAAAAGTTTCTAAAGCTAATTGTCCCATGTACAATGCTGTTTTCCTAATTCATTTACTTATTGTCCCATGTACAATGTTGTTTACCGTGCTTATTAAGAATAGCATGTTTGTTGAAGAGAAACATGATGAGGCAGATTTAATAGGAAATAAACCAAATAATTTGATTTGTTAATATATTCCTAATTGTATTTTTCCAAATAATTATTTTTTTGTTTTATTTTAAAATCTAATTAAAATTATTTGGGTGACATCATTTAATAAAATTATGTTTCAAGTGTACAATACTATGATATACAATCTGTATATTGTGTGTTCACCACCCAAAGTCAATCTTCTTTTATATATAGAAGAAGATTGCCATATATTTATTTGGCTCCCTTTACCATTCTACACCCTAAACTCCCTTCATTCTGGTAACCACTATAGTATTGTTTGTATCTATGAGTTTTATTTATTTTTTCAGATTTTTCCACATTTTTTTTTATTGTTGTTCAGGTATAGTTGTATCCATTTTACCTCCACCCCAGCCATCTCCACTTCCCAGAGACATTGTTGCTTTCAGTTTTATACCACATATGAGTGAAATCATATGATTCTTACCAATTTCATTTTTTACAACAAGGGAAGAATTAATTAGTAATAAAACCATGGTAGGTGATGCATAACATTCTCAGTTCAGTATCCAGTTCAGTATCATATTAGACACAGAATAGAAGAATAATGGCAATGATCTCATCAGTTGATTAAGCTGTAAATGTATGGCTGTCTCATTAAAAATGAGTATCACTCATTCTATGAACTACCTAGAACAGACATATGTGACTTCTTTTTCTTTTTTTAAATTTAATTGTTCAAGTACAGTTTTCTCCATTTTACTGCCACCACTCCACCTACAACCCAGCCATCCCCACTCCCTACCTTTGATCCTACCCCTCTTTAGTTTGTCCATATGTCCTTTTTACATATTTCTAAAAATCCTCCCCCCATTATCCCCTCCCACCTCTACTCTGGTTACTGTCATTTTGTTCTTAATTTCAATGTCTCTGGTTATATTTTGCTCATTTCTTTGTTGAATAGGTTTCACTTATAGATGAGATCATATGGTATTTGTCTTTCACCACCTGACTTATTACACTTAGCATAATGCTCTTCGGTCCCATCCATACTCTCTCAAAGGGTAGGAACTCCTTCTTTCTTTCTGCTACATAGTATTCCATTGTGTAAATGTACCATAGTTTTCTAGCTCATTCATTTATTGAAGAGCACTTAGGTTGCTTTTAGCACTTGGCTATTGTAAATTGTGCTGCTATGAACATTAGGGTGCATAGTATCTTTTGAATTGGAGCTTCAGGGTTCTTAGGATAGAATCCCAGCAGTGGAATTGCCAGTTGAAAAGGTAGTTCCATTTTTGGTTTTCTGGGGAAATTCTATATTGTTTTCCATAGTGGTTGCACCAGTCTACAATCCAGCCAACAGTGCACTAGGGTTACCTTTTCTCCACATCTTGTCCAACACTTCTTGTTTGTTGATTTGTTTAAGATGGCCATTCTGACCAGTGTGAAGTGGTATCTCATTGTGGATTTAATTGGCATGTTTCTTATGGTTAGTGATGCTGAACATCTTTTCATATGTCTCTGGACCCTTTGTATGCCCTTCTTGGAGAAGTGTCTGTTCAAGTTCTTTGCCCATATTTTAATTGTTTTTTTTTTTTTTTGTCTTCCTGGAGTGGAGTTGTGTGAGTTCTTTATATATTTTGGAGATTAACCCCTTGTTTGAGGTATTATTGGCAAACATATTTTCTCATACAGTTGGTTCTCTTTTTATTTTAATGCTGTTTACTTTAGCTGTGCAGAAGCTTTTTATTTTGATGAGATCCCATTTTTTTATTCTTTTCTTTATGTCCCTTGCTTTAGGGGACATATTGATGAAAATATTACTGCATGGAATATCTGAGATTTTCTCACCTGTGTTCTCCTGTAGGACTTTTATGGTGTCATCACTTATAATTAAGTCTTTTATCCACCTTGAATTTGTAGCAATACTCATATCAGATGAAATAGACTTCAAAACAACAGCCTTAAAAAGGGACCAAGAAGGACAGTCTATAATACTCAAGGGAAGAATCTATCAAGAAGATATAAACATAAACATATATGCACCCAACACAGGAACACCCAAATACATAAGGAAATCTTGGAGGACTTCAAGAAAGATATAGACAACAACACTATTATAGTAGGGGATTTTAAAGCCCCATTGTCAAATATGGATAGATTTTCAAACAAAATATTAAGACCTTCTGAAAGTGGTAGCAAGGTAGGTGGGAGTAGAGCCCAGTTCTCCTGGTGCCAGCTGGAACACCTAGCCAGTCTTCTGAGGAAAATAGTGAACAGCCGATGGAATCCCAGATTATATGAATTTGGAGACCAAAAATTGTAGAAGACATTGAAAAAACAGAAGGTGAGGAGATTGCATTGGGACTCTAAGGTTCCTGGGATCTATGCAGGGACATAAGCTGCTGTGGCCCCCGCCACCTGCTACACGATACTGGGAGGAGAGTTAGATGACCAGTTCCCATCCCTACCAGAGCTGCCAGGGCAGCCTGGGACCAGGAGGGATCTGGATGCCTGAAGTCACTGGGGGGAATAGAGATGAAGGGGAGACACATAGAGGTGCTATATACCTGCTGGGACTATGGACACCAGCTAGGTCATTATCAGAGAACTTGGGGAGCAGGTGACACCTGGAGAAGGCAAAAAAGTTGGGCAATGTCAGACCCTGACCCAGATAGTCTCCGGACTTGTTAGAAAGTTGGGCTGTGTGAAAAGCTGTGTGCCTGTTAAGGACAGCAGGCTTAAACAAGAGGCTTTAACTAAAAAAAAAAAAAAAAAAAAAAAAAGGCTCACAGCTCTGAGAGTGATTTGAGTTGCATGCCCATGCTTCCTTCAGTATGCTGGCCCGACAGTGGATTCAAGCCATGCTGGCACTTGTCTCCTACAGCTTGCCAGGCAACTGATTCACCCTGCTCACCCCGAGGCTTAATCAAACTGCTTGCCTGCACCAGACTTGGGCAGATAGCCTGGAAGCTATGTCATGCAACTCACCTGGAGGCTGACTGGTGATGCTCGCCCCACAGCTGATTCTGGCTGCTCGTGGCACCACTCGCCTCAAAACTGATTTGAACTGTGTGCTGGAGCTTGACTCATGCTGCTGGCCCAGAGGCTGAGTGGCATAGCACTTGGAGGCTGACTGGCACTGCTTGCCTGGCAGTGTGCTCCAGCCACGGTGGGCTTACAAAGAGCAAAGAGGAGGCACAACACATGGATCTTGGTGAAACTGGTGAATTAAAGGCACAGGCCCGAGGGTGCCCAGCATCTCACAGAAGACCTGGACTGGATGCTACACAACTATGAATATTGCTGCCCAGACCTGGCCCCCATTCTCACAAAACCATAAAACTGGAGAAGAGTGACGCCCAGCCCCACTGTTCCTGTGGCATTCAGGAAGACCAGCAGAACTCACTCAGCAAGTTTAAAGTCAGAAGGAGGCTTATTTTCTTTCTTTCCTCTCTCTCTTTTTATCTTACCCCAAGTGAGACAGTAAGACATGGAGTTGTGAAAGGTCCAGAGACAAATCCAAAGGGGAACACAAGGCTAATTCCAAAAACTGAGAAACAGACAAATTTCACTCTGCTATCCCATATAACTTGCATTTTATCATTTATTTGTATTATTTTTCATTATCTTTACTTCTTTTATTTTATTAGTATTTTTTATTTCTCTTCTTTCTGTTTAGTTATCTTTGTTTTATTTCTCTGTTTAGTTGCATTGTTTGACTGGTTTTCCTTATTATCTCTTTCATATTGTATTTTAATTTTTCTTCTTTTACTTCACTCCTGTTCCAATAACACACTACTCTTGATCATGTAATCTCTATTCTTGTTATCCAAATCATATACTTCTTGTCATATTTTATTGCTCCAGTCCTATTGTAAATAATTGCTGTTCCATACAGTTGTACATACTGCACAGCACCACTTCCTGACCTTAGCTGATTTGACTTTATTCCTGAGCTTTATTATGGTTGTTGTTAACTCTATTTTCTCACATACCATGCCTACTTTCTATTTCTACTGTCACTATGCCTCATCATCTAACCTTGAACAAGCACTCTATTTTCTGGATTCAGCTCACAATCCTTCTCTCTCCCCTCTAACAGGAGTCTTATCTCTCTTTCACCTTTTAAAAAAGTGGCCAGTTGTGTGAAATATCGCAGTTAATGCTGTATTTATAGAAAGGATCTCCTATCTCTTCTCTACTTGTTGGTACTTTAAATACCATAAAATACTCTCATGCTGTCTTAATTCATTTTGCCTACCCCCTGACACTGATCATGCACAAGAATAGGTGGGAGCTGAAAATATAAATATACCTGCTGGAGGAGAGAATCCACCAATAAAGGAACCACCAAAAAGTGAACAAACAAGTACAATAAGGGAACCCACACAAACAAAATAAAGGTCAACCCTAGAGTGTCCAGACAGGAGATCAAATAGACCACATCACTGAATCCCATAGAATTTCTATCATAGAAGTTCACCCTACAAAGACAGCAAGCAAAGAAAAACTCAGGAAGTGCAGAAAGAAACAAAATGAGTCATCTAAAATGGGGAGACAAGAAAAGAACCTGCATTCAAAAGGAATGGAAAACTCCCCACTAAAAGTGCTAAATGAAATGGAGGTAAGAAAACTATGAGATATAGAATTCAAAATAATGGTTATAAAGATGCCCAAGGAAGTAACAGACAACTACAAGGAACTGAGTGAGAACTACAACAGTATGAAAAAAGGTAATAGAAACTATAAACAAAAACCAGGAAGAAATGAACAATAAAATATTAGAAATGAAAAACACACTAGAAGGAATTACAAGCAGGCTGGATGAAGCAGAGGACTGAACAAATGAACTGTAAGACAATGTGGAAAGAAACACCAAGGTAGAGCAGCTGCACTAAAAAACTAAGAAAATATGAAGATAGCTTAAGAGAACTCTAAAATAACATGAAATGTAACAACACTTGCATCATAGGAACACCAGAAGGAGAAGAAAATAAACAAGTGATAGAAACCCTGCTTGAAAAAAAATAATGACAGAAAACTTTTCAAAACTAGAGAGGAAAAAAGAAAACATGCTAGTCAGGAAGCATAGAGAGCCCCAATCAAGATGAACCCGAAGAGGTCAATGCCAAGACATCATTATTAAAATGCCAAGTATTAAAGACAAAGAATCTTAAAACCAGCAAGGGAGAAACAAGAAGTAACATAAAAATAGTCTCCAGAAAGAATAGCAGCTGATTTCTCAACAGAAATACTCCAATCCAGAAGAGAATGGCAAGAGATATATGAAATAATGAAAAACAAAGGCCTGCAACCATGGTTACTATACCCAGTGAGGCTCTCAATTAAAATGTAAGGCAAAAGAACCATTTTTTCCAGATAAAAGAAGGCTGAAAGAGTACAAATCCACCAAACCAGCCTTACAAGATTTACTAAAAGGACTAGTATAAGAAGACAAAGGAAAGGAGTGAAAGCGAGAGGAACACAGGTACAAAGAGGGACAAAGGAACAAATATCTATCAATAATAACCTTAAACATAAATGAATTAAATGCTCCAAACAAAAGACATAGAAAAGCTGAATGCATAAGAAATAATGATCCCCACATATGCTGCCTAAAAGAGACCCACATCAAAACAAAAAACCTAAAGACACTGAAAGTGAAGGTTGGAAAGAAATATTCCAAACAAATGGACAGGAAAGAAGCCTGGGTACAATACTCATATCAAATAAAATAGACTTCAAAACAAAGGTGATGAAAAGAGACCCAGAAAGACACTTCATAATACTCAAGGGAAGAATCCATCAAGAACACATAAACATTATACATATATATGCACCCAACATAGAGCACCCAAATACATAAGAAAAATCTTGGAGGACTTCAAGAAAGATATAGGCAGCAACACAATTATATCAGGGGATTTCAACACCCTACTGTCGAAAATTGATAAATCTTCCAACAAAATAACAACAAAGATATTGTGGCATTGAACAATGTCCTAGATCAAGTGAACTTAACTAATATATAGAGAGCCTTTCATCCCAAAGGAGCAAAATAAACATTCTTTTCAAATGCACAAGGAACATTGTCAAAGATAGACCACATGATAGGACACAAAACAAGCCTCAACAAATTCAAGAATATTGACATCATATCAAATATTTTCTCTGACCACAAGGGACTGTAGCTAGAAACCAACCTCAAGGGAAAAAAAATAAAAAAACACTAAAACTCATGGAACTTGAATAGCATGCTATTAAACAGTGAATGGGTCAAGAATGAGATCAATGAAGAAATCAAAGAGCTTCTGGAAACAAATGAAAATGAACTCACAACAATCCAAAACTTGTGGGACATGGCAAAGGAAATCCTGACAGGGAAGTTCAAAGTGATACAGGCCTACCTAAAAAAGATTAAAACATTTCAAATAAACAACCTAACCCTACACTGACAAGGACTTGAGGAACAAGAACAAAGACAGCACAGAACAAGTAAAAGGAAGTAAATAAACAAGATCAGAGCAAAATTAAACAACATAGTGACTAAAAGCACAATTCTAAAGATCAATAAAACCAGGAGCTGGTTCCTTGAAAAAATTTTAAAAAATCAACAAGCCTTTAAGCAGGCTCAACAAGGAAAAAAGAGAGAGGACTCAAATAAAGACAATCAGAAATGAAAGAGGAGAGATTACAACTGATACCACAGAAATACAAAGGATTGTTAAGAAATTACTGTGGAGAACTATATGCCAAGAAATTTGAAAACCTAGGTGAAATGGACAAATTTCTAGAAAAATATAATGTTCCAAAACTGAATGGAGAAGAATCAGAAAGCCTGAACAGACCAATGACAGCTGACAAAATGAAACATTAATCAAAAAACTCACAGCACACAAAATCCTGGACTGGACAGTTTCACAGGAGAATTGTACAAAGCATTTAGGGAAGAGCTAACCCCTATCCTTCACAGACTATTCCAAAAAATCCAAGAAGATGGAAGATTCCCAAACTCTTTTTATGAAGCCAGCACCATCCTAATCCCAAAACCAAATAAAGACACAACAGAGAAAGAAAACTTCAGGCCAATATCACTGATGAACATAGACACTAATACCCTTAACAAAATATTGGCAAACCACATCCAGCAATACATTAAAAAGATCATACACCATGATCAAGTGTGATTCATCCCAGGAATGCAATGATGGTTTAATATTCACAAGTCAATAAACCTAATATATCATATGAATAAAAGGAATTACAAAAATCACATGATTATATCAATAGAAGCCAGAAGAGAATTTGATAAGATATTGCACCCATTTATGATTAAAACACTCAGGAAACTGGGAATACCAAATTGGAAAGGAGGAAGCAAAACTGTCATTGTTGGCAGATGACATGGCAGTGTACATAGAAAATACTATAGACTCCACCAAAATCTACTCAACCAAATGAATAAATTTGGCAAAACAGTGGGATATAAAGTCAATATTCATAAATCAAAAGCATTTTTGTACACCAATAATGAAATAGCAGAAACAGAAATCAAGAAAAATATCCCATTTGATATAGCAACAAGAAAAATAAAGTACCTATGAATCAACCTAACTGGGGATGTAAAAGATGTGTGCTCAGAAAACTACACAACACTGAAGAAAGAAAATAAGGAAGACACAAACAAGTGGAAGCATATTTTGTGCTCATGGGTTGGAAGAATTAACATCATCAAAATGTCCATACTACCCAAAGCACTTTATAGATTCAATGCGATCCCTATTAAAATACCAATGGCATATTTCACAGATATAGAACAAACACTTCAAAAACTTATATGGAACTCTAAATTACCCTGAATAGCTGCAGAAATTTTGAGAAAGAACAAAGTTGAGGGGTCACAATACCTGATATCAAACTGTATTACAAGGCCACTGTAATCAAAACAGCCTGGTACTGGCAGAGGAACAGACATATAGACCAATGGAACAGAATAGAGAGCACAGAAATAAACCCATCTCTATGGTCAATGAATATTTGACAAAGGGAACAGCAGCATAAAATGGAGTAAAAACACCCTTTTCAATGAAAGGAGAGCTGGACAGGTACACACACAAAAAACTGAAACTTGATCACCAAGTTACACCATACACAAAAATAAATTCAAGTTAAATAAAAGACTTAAATATAAGTTGTGAGACTGTAAAAGTCCTCAGGAGAACATAGGTAGGGAAATCTCAGATATTCCATCCAGTAATATTTTCACTAATATGTTCCTTAGAGTAAGGAACATAGAGGAAAGAATAAACAAATGGGATCTCATCATAATAAAAAGCTTCTGCATGGCTAAAGAAAACAGCATTAAAATGAAAAGAGAGCCAACTGTATGGGAAAACATATTTGCCAAAGATACCTCAGACAAGGGTTTGATCTTCAAAATATATAGAGAACTCAAACAACTCCATTCCAGGAAGACAAAAAACCCAGTTATAAAATGGGTAAAGGACTTCAACAGACACTTCTCCAAGGAGGACATACAAAGGTTCCAGAGACATATGAAAAGATGCTCAGCAACACTATCCATCCGACAAGCCAATTAAATCCACAATGAGATCCCACTTCACACCAGTCAGATTCACCATCATAAACAAAGCAACAAACAACAAGTGTTGGAGAGGATGTGGAGAAAAGGGAACCTTAGTGAACTGTTGGCTAGATTGTACACTGGTGTAGCCATTATGGAAAACAGTATAGAATTTCCCCAGAAAACTACAAATGGAACTGCCTTTTGACCTGGAAATTCCACTGGTAGGATTATATGCTAAGAAGTCTGAAACACCAATTCAAAAGAACCTATGCACCCCAATGTTCATAGCAGCACAATTTACAAGAGCCAAGTGCTGGAAGCAACCTAAGTGCCCATCAATAAATGAATGAATCATAAAACTATGGTACATTTATGCAATGGAATACTATGCAGCAGAAAGAAAGAAGGAGCTTCTACCCTTTGCCACAGCATGAATGGAACTGGAGAGCATTATGCTTAGTGAAATAAGCCAGGTGGTGAAAGACAAATACCATAATATCTCACCTGTAAGTGGAACCTAGTCAAGAAAACAAACAAGCAAGGAAAATATAACCAGAGACATTGAAATTAAGAACAAAGGAACAATAACCATTTGGGAGGGGAGATGGGAAAGCATAATAAGGGGAAAAGGATAAAGGATTTTCAGTAACAACTATAAAAGGACACATTAACAAAACCAATGGGGTGTAGAATCAAGAGAGGGAGGTAGAGATGGCTGGGATGGGAGTGAGAGGTCAAGGGGGAAGGCAGAGAAATGTACTTAAAAAATAAATGATTCACCTTTTAAAAAATAAAATATAGTAAATAAATAAATATTTTAAAATATATATTAACAAAGATATTGCAACATTGAACAATGTCCTAGATGAAATGGGCTTAACTGATATATATAAAACCTTTCATCCCCAAGAAACAAAATACACATTGTTTTCAAATGCACATGGAACATTTTAACATATAGATGACGTGCTAGGACACAAAACAAGCCTCAACAAATTCTAGCAAGTTGATATCATATTAAGCATTTTCTCTGACCAGAAGGACTGAAACTGGAAACCAACCTCAGGGAAAAAAATTCAAAAACAGTCAAATTCACAGAGATTGAATAGCATGCTATCAAACAATGAATGGGTTAAGAATGGAATCAAGGAAGAAGTCAAAATTTTCTGGAAACAAATGAAAATGAACATTTTAAAATTTATGGGTTTCTTTTTTTAATTTAATTTTTATTGTCTTTTTTCCATTACCATTTGGTTCCCTTATACCCGCCTCCCCCCAGCATCACCACACTGTTGTCCATGTCCACAATTCTTTTTTCTTTTTTGCTCAAGCCCTCCACCCTCTAACCTCCTTCCCCACTAGCTGTCATTCTGCTCTCCATCTGTGAATTTGTTCCCATTTTCTTTGTTAGTTCAGTTTTTCACTAGATTCCACATATGAGTGAAATCATACGGTATTTTTCTTTCTCTGACTGGATTATTTCACTTAGCACAATGTTCTCCAAGTCCACCCATACTGTTCCAAAGGGTGAAATTTTCTTTTTTACATCCGAATAGTATTCCATTGTGTAAATGTCCTGTAGTTGTTTCATCCATTCATCTACTTATGGATGGGTGGTTTCTTAATTTTGTTCCCAGACTGTATTTGAACTGCTCTGTATTCCCTTTATTCTTACCTCCCTCTGCTTTCATACAGTGACGAAGTTTGGGAAAAAACAAAATAATTGTTAACTTTAAGCCGAGGAAGGCATGATTAAGGAGTAATACCCACAGCAAGAAACATTACATATTCATTTCAGCATCAAATACACACGTTTGGTGGATTATCTACTCTCTTGAATTATTAATGCAATGTGAGTTGGTAGTACATACTCTATCCAGGATTCCTCATCATCTAGGTCATGGAAGAACTGGAACAAGGCATAGGCTTCTTTCAGTTTCTCATGGTGTAGGGCTGCTAAATTCTGGACACCTAGGAAGCGCTTGTTGATATTATCCCTTTTCTTCACAATCTGGTCAGCATTGAACATCCCGCTGGAGAGTAGATCAGTAGCTAACTCATTCAGGTCTCTGAGTGCATCCTAGAAAGTCCAAGTATACTCAGTGAATAGTACAATACAGATATTGAGTAGACTCCCAAATTTAACCACTGATGGTTCAAGTTAAAAGACTGCATCAAAGACCCCTGATTGGTGCAGCTCATTGATTGAGTGCCATCCTGCAAATGAAAAAGTCACCAGTTTCATCCCCAGTCAGGGTACATGCCTGGCTTGCAGACCAGGCCCCAATGGGGAGTGTGTGAGAAGCAACAACATATTGATGTTTCTCTCCCTCTTTCTTTCCCTCCCCTCCCCTCTATCTAAAAACAAACAAACAAACAAACAAACAAATAAAATGTTTCTGAAAAGAATATGCCCAAGAGATTGTTTTTTGAAGATAGTAAACTTGATATTATGTTCTTTTAACCCTGATTGGACAAGGGCAAGATCAAGGGGAAACATGGATAGCATTACCACATTACTCAAATTGCACATGTGCCCTTGTGCATCCTGTTTTTTTCTTCTTTAACCCTGTATTTCCTTCCTCTTCCCAACTAGAAAGTAAGATCTTGGTGAGCAAGCACTCTATCCACAAACAGGACTGTTTTCTGTGGAGTAATGAATTTGATGCAGACTGATTTATTGAAATATTCAATAAGAACTACTCTTAAGCTGGCCACAGAACACTTACAGCCTCTTCTGTGTCTCTTTTCAGTCAAAATCTGCCCCCCTCTAGTGTTGCTGCAGAGCATATAATCAAGTTCTTAAATATAAAACTTAGAAAGATTTTGACTTCTTTTTTGATGCAATTGTAAATGGGATTGTTTTTTTAAGTTTCCTTTTCTGATAGTCCATTAGTAGTGCATAAAAATGAAACTGACTTCTGGCTTCTTATTTTGTGTTCTGTTACTTCACTGAATTCAGTAGTTCTAGTAGTGTGTGTGTGTGTGTGTGTGTGTGTGTGTGTGTGTGTGTGTGTGTGTTTTGTGAAATCTTTAGGATTCTCCATATATAGTATAATGTCATCTGCAAAAAAATGACACTTTTACTTCTTCCTTTCCAGTTTGAATGACTTTTATTTCTTCTTCTCATATGATTTCTGTGGCTAAGGCTTCCAGCATTAAGTTAAATAAGAGTGGTGAAAGTGGACATTCCTGTCTTGTTCCTGATCTTAAGGAAAACACTTTTAGTTTTTGCTCATTAAGTATGATGTTGGCTATGGGTTTGTCACATGGTATCTGATAAGGGCTTAATATCCAAAATTTATAAAAAACTTATACAACTCAAAACCAAAAAACAAAAATAAGCAATCCAATTGAAAAATGGGCAAAGGACCTGAATAGACCCTTGTCCAAAGAGGGTATACAGATGGCCAATAGAGATACAAAAAGATGCTCAACATCACTGATCACCAGAGAAATGGGACACCACCTCACACATGTCAGAAAGGCTATCATCAATAAATCAACAAACAACAAGTGCTGGCAAAGATGTGGAGAAAAGAAAACACTTGTGCACTGTTGGTGGAAATGAAGATTGGTACAGCCACTGTGGAAAACAGTATGGAGTTACCTCAAAATTTTTCAAATGAAATTGGCTTATGACTGAGCTATTCCTTCTGGGAATATATCTGGAGAAATCCAAAACACGAATTTAAAAGAGTATATACACCCCTATATTCATTGCAGCATTATTTAGAACAGCCAATATTTGAAAACAGCCCAGTGCCCATCAGCTGATTAGTTGATTAAAAAAACTGTGGTACATTTACACAATGAAATACCACTCAACAATAAAAAAGAAGAAAATCTTACATTTAGCAACAGCATGAACATACCCAGAGAGTACTATGCTAAGTGAAATAAGCCAGTTACAGAAAAACAAGTACCACATAAATTCACTTATATGTAGAATCTAGTGAACAACATAAGCTAACAAACAAAATAAAGAAGACTCATAGATACAGAGAACAGATTGACAGCTGTCAGAGAGGAAGGAGGTTAGGGGTCTGGGTGAAAAGGTGAAGGGGTTAAGCAAAAAAGAAACTCATAGACAATGACAGCAGTATGGTGATTACCAGAGAGAAAAGGAAGAGAGGGAGGTAGAAGAGTATAAAGGGAGATATGTGGTGATGGAAAGAGACTTGACCTGGGGTGGTGAACACACAATACAGTATACAAATAATTATAGAATTATAATTATAGAATTATAGATATCTGAAACCTATATAATTATATTAACCAATGTCACTCCAGTAAATTCAATAATAAAGCTTTTTACTTCTTGTATTTTCTGTAGCTACTTGTATTATCAAATAAAACTGAAAATATAAAATTCTCCAGTATGAAATTAACACCTGCCAGCATGTTTATAACTGCTATAAGGACAAATCTCTGCTACTGGAATATCCATTGAATTTTACAGTGTATAGTTTAGCTTTATTGCATATGTTCTCATCTGGTTTTATTGTTTTCTCTCTAATTCTACAAAATAAACTTCTATTTCCTTTCAAAGACCAGATCAGATATGCAGCTTGGAATGATAGTGAGTTTATATGAATAGATTAGTTAAAAAATAAACAAGGTAGCTTTTAGAATCCACTTCTTGGAGTCTTAGAATCTATTGTTTAATGGTGATTGATTAAAAGTGACTGTTGCAACCTTTCTGTAGCTCATGGATTTGACATGGTTATAATGAGTGCTGCCTTAGAACCCTAAGGTCAGTTTTGCAAGGCTGTATTTTCTTTTTTATTTTTTTAAATTTATTTTAATTGTTCTTGTACAGTTTTCTGTCTTTTGCAAGGCTGTATTTTCGAATGATCCCCTATGACAGGAAACATTTTTGTTCTTGTAATGGACATTCCAGTGGAGTGGGATTCCAAAACCACTTACCTTTCGGGCCAACATCTCTGTTTCTAATAGCTGATGCTTTTTGAGTAGGTTTGCTGCAGAAGCCAAGTCCCTGGCCTGATCTTTCATGGCCAACAGTGTCTCCGCCTGGGAATAGAAGAATAAGCAATAAAGTTGCCAAATTAAAGCTATATTTAAGAAGAACAAGATTAGTAACTGTGTCCCCAAACCTTTCCCAAGAAGAGTCAGGAAAATAATTTGTGCATAACTCTGATTATCTGATAAGCATTTATTAAACTCCCACACTCCCACCACTTCCAGTTGCAATTACCTCTGAGAGCCAGAACTCAAAGTCCCGGATGCCTGTGTTAAACCTCTGTTGCCGACTGGCCTCATTGAGCTTCTGCCCTTTGTCAATTGTCCTCTCAAGCAGGTAGTCCCAGTGTTTCTCCAGCTCTTCCAGTTTTCCCTAACAGAAATAAATTGAGAGGTTATTATAATCTTTAGAATCCTGGGTCCTACAAGAACTTGAAAAGATATAGGAATGCTGTGAAGGTAGGGACTAATAAAAATTTTCCAGTACTTGAATATGTGTTTTAAATCAGTATGCTTAATCTGGGAAAATAATAGAAGGTATTAGAAGTTTGAAGAAGGGGTATGGGCTGCTTACAGAGGCTGATGTCTAAATGCCAAAGACTCTTGGCAATAGGGATAGAAATATAAAACAAGTATGATAATGCTTAGATATTAAGTCTAAAGCTTTCCTGGAGTTCTTGGTACTAACTGTGGTAGGAGCATATAAGGGCTGAGCATCACTATTTCCCTCTTTCCTTGTGCAACAATCAGTGAAAAGACCATTAACCAGAGAACATATTTCATACCCCTACACATGGAAGTAATAAAAGTGTAAAAAAAAATTTTCATGTGACTTTGTAGCACAAAATCCATGCTGAGAAGAACTTCTACCTTCACAGTCTCTCCACTGCCATTGAATTCCCTCCTCTCAATTAGAGAGTTCCCCAAGTTGATGATTCCTTCTACTTGTTCAGCGTGACCATAGACCTCATTTTCAAAGGACTGATGCTTCAGGTATTTCCTCTGAAGGAAAAGAAGAAACTTAATTACATTCTTATATAGGGAAACAAGAAAAGGTAACTTCTATTTAAAAAGATGAGTTAATATTTCTGTCATAACCAAAATGATATTGACTTCTGAAGTCTCCACATTAGATTCAGAAGTCCCTGAAGCAGTGATCACAACAGTTAAAAAAAGTGTACAATATAAGGAGATGACCACTCATCTAACAATCTGGGCATGCTGAAGTTTTTCAACATTTCTACTTTGAGCTTGCCTGAATGTTGGTAGGGTCTTTGTAGGACTCATCACAGGCTGTGGGCAGCATCTCACTGATCCATTCTTCCAGGTCCTCAAGGTCACGGTAGAACTGTTTTAGGTCAGCATTGTAGCCCAGTTTTGTCTGCTCAGCAATCAGCTGAGCTTTGAGAGCCTTCCATCTGAAAGAGGGGGATAAATCACTCTCTGCTCTCTATCCTTCTATTCTTCCCACAAGCTCTAATAGCATATCCATGAATCTTCTCAATTGTCAATCTGTCCTTTCTTCTATCTATCTATCTATCTATCTATCTATCTATCTATCTATCTATCATCTACCTACATTCAATGAAAACAGAAAGGTCATTTTGCTGTATCTTACTGTAGCTCAGAAAACAATTGTTTAGGCCTGACCTTTCTAGCACCCTTTGGAGCCGAGTAGCAATCTCTTCCTTGGCGTAGTGGTCATCAGCTATGAGCCGTTCAGCAAAATGTTCTAGCTCAGTGATCTTCTTTTCCTAGTTGAGAGATAGAGATAGATAGAGACAGAGATAGATAGATAGATAGATAGATAGATAGATAGATAGATAGATAGATAGATAAACAAACCAGATGTCTGTTGGTTAGGACCTGGTACAATCTCAGACTCTCTCTTAAAAAAAGAACAAATATTTTGACTTCATGAAGGGAAACAAAACCAAGACCAAAGGGTAAACTGTTGGGAGCCATCCTGACTGATTTCAGGGACTGTAGCCTCATTAATGGACAAAAGGGTCTCATGGCTAGTGCTGAGTGAAAAGGCCTTGGGGTCATGAGCCAATAAGGAAATAGAACCTATCCTCCTGGCAGAAGCGCAGCCCCTGCCTCCCTCACTTCACCCTGCTTGGGCCTGAAAGATGGCTGGTTAGTCAATGACAGGTAAGATCCCTCAAGGGCGGGACAACCTAAGCCAGGCACAACTGCAAAACGGGTCATCAGGCAAGGACTTAGGGGACTATAGAGAAGGGGCAGAAAGACCCTCACCCCTCAGCTTTGTCATAGCCTGAACTCTAATTCTATCTATAAGAAATCTCCTAATTTCTTAGCTGCTTTGCTCCTCCAACCTGACTCAGCTTGAAAACAATGCCAGAGGCAGCTGGGGCCTTGCACTAGAATGGATGGCTCCCAGGGGAAAATCAGGCCTGATAAAGAATATTCATTGTTTCCTTTGAGGCTTGCTCTGCTGAGTAATAACCCTGTTGGTATGAACCAGATGATTGAGCTCAAAGTGTAGGGAGTAAAACTCCCTGCTTCATGATACATGCTTCAAATAACCTTCTGGAGTCAGCATATTTCACCAACCCTGACCAGAGACAATCCCTGAGTTTCTCCAATTATTATCTGTAGATGATGGCAGTTTCTCATGACTGTAGCTTTTTGGACATTGATTGACAAGCTTTTCGTGCATACTATGTATCTCTGTGTGAGCCAAACTAAATAAACATCCAGGGAAAAGGGTACTCAAAGATCTTCTCTTCTGAGAGATTAACCAGCCTTTTCTCCCCAAGAAGATATTGTCTTGGAAGTCTCATTTCATCCATGACAGCTGGGAGGACTCTGCTGGATGGAGATGCCCACAGTAAACACATCACAGGGAAGTGAATTTTAAATCAACAAGAGAACAAACATTAATAATGATACTGAGAGGGGCTACTTGTGTGGTACTGAGTTTCTTTCTTTGACACTTCCCATGGCCACTGTATAGAATAATTCCTGCATTGGGTGGGATATTGGAATAGACAGTATAAAAAATCCCTTCCAGCCCTGGTTAGTGTGGCTCAGTGGATCGAGTGCTAGCCTGCAAACCAAAGGGTCTTCGGTTTGATTCCCAGTCAGGGAACATGCCTGGGTTGTGGGCCTGATCCCCAGTGCAGAGCAGGTGAGAGGCAGCCAAACACTGATGTTTCTCTCCCTCTCTTTCTCTCTCTAAAAACAAATAAATAACATCTTTTTTTTAAAATTCCTTCCAACTAAAATTCAGGTTTTCAAAAGTTGGATGTAAAGTAAGAAAGTCCAGTGTTATATGTGAATTGGATTAGACTGAAACAAAGTATAAAACTACCCTGCCTACCTTAGTTTCCTGTAAGAAGCAAATGGGAATACTTTTAAATCATAAAACCACATGCATGTGTAGGATTTCTATTATTGTTACTAATAGTTGTTTTAGAACTCTTATATTAGTTGTTATTACCTGGGCTGTAATTGCTTTGTCCAAATCATCACGTTTTTTCACCAAGGCCTCCAGATTGTCTAAGGAACCCTTATCATCTGACCTCAGGAAATTCTCACGTGCCACCATCCAGCTCTCAGCCTGATCACAGTTCCCTTGGAACAACTATGGGGAATCAAGTTGGAAGTATTTGGCAAGTTAGTCACCCCTTATACACAGTTTCATTTTCTGTAGTTTCAGTTACCTGAGGTCAACAGCAGTCAGAAACTATTACATGGAATTTCCAGGGAAAAAAATTCATATGTTTTAAATTATGAGCTATTCTGAGTAGAGTAATGAAACCTCTTGCCATCTTGCTCTATTATACCTGGAAAATGAACCATTCCTTTGCCCAGTGTATCCATGCTATTGTATACTTCCCAACTGTTAGTCACTTACAGATCTTAGTTATTACACTGACTGCCATGGTATCGATGGTGTTTGTGTTCAAGTAGCCTGCATTTTACTTAATAATGGTCCCAGAGCCATTCACATAGCTTTTATTGTAGCATATTATTATAACTGATCTGTATTATTATTAGTTATTGTTCTTAATCTCTTACTATGCCTAAATTATTCAATTAGACTTTACCATAAGTATATGTACGTAAATACATTGTATAAGTAGGATTGGGTACTGTCTGTGGTTTTAGGCATCTACTGGAGATCTTGGAAGGTATCTTCCACAAACAAATGGGGGACAACTGTACTGGACCTTTAATACTCCCCTGTAAACACATTTTATGTTTTTATATAAGCTATGCTACATTATTGGGATTATATTTCCTATATTATAATCCTGTGAATACTGGCTGGTTATTTAAGACTAGTAAACATTCCCCCTTCAGGGTACCCTGTAACACTCTCACTCTTTTCCCTCAAAAGTGTTAATCATTTCCTCTTCATTAGCCTCAAAACAGTCATACATTTTTTCATTAATAATAATTTTACTATACTACAATAATCTGTCTACATGTCTAATGTCACTACTTAAGAAAAGGGCCACTATCTTACTAATCTTTGTGTTTCCAGGGCTCTGCACACATTAAGTTCCCCCAGCAAAAAAAAAAAAAAAAAAAAAATCAATCAAAACTTGAATTAGCCCTGGTGGAGGTGGCTCAGTGGATTGAGTGCCAGCTTGTGAACCACAGTGTTGCTGGACTATTCCAAGACAAGGCACATGCCTAGATTGCAGGCCCATGAGAAGCAAACACGCTGATATTTCTCTCCTTCTCTTTCTCTCTCCATTTCCCTCTCTCTAAAAAAATAAGTAAATTTTTTAAAAAACATTTGACTCTTGATCAAGTACTTTCTATTCTGGTTATCCAAATTATATACTTCTTGTGATATTACTGTTGTTCCAGTACAATTATAGATAATTGTTGATCCACACAATTGTACATACTACACAGAAAACTGTCCTGATGTTAGCCCACTTCACTTTATTCCTGATCATTATTATTGTTCTGGTTAACTCTATTCTCTCTCACACTATGCCTACTTTCTATCCTTCACTCTCACTATATCTCATCATCTAACATTGAACAAGTGCTGTTTTCTGGATTCAGCTCACAATCATCCTCCTCTCTAACAAGAGTCTTATCTCTCTTTCACCTTTTATAAAATGTGGCTAGTTAGGTGAAAAAAATCACAGCTAATGCTATACTTATCCAAAGACTCTCCTATCTCTTCTCTACTTGCTGGTGCTTTAAATCCCATAGAATACTCTCCCCCATCTTAATCCATTTTGCCTACCCCCTGCCACTGATCACAAACAAGAATAGGCAGGAGCTATGGACATCAATATACCTGATGAAGTAGAGAAAGCACCAACAAAAGAACCATCAAAAGGTAAAAACCAAAGTACAACAAGAGAGCCCACACAAACAGAAGAAAGGGCAAACCCAGAGCATCCAGACAAGGAGATCAAAGAGACCACACCACTGAACCCCATATAATTCCTAACAAAGAAGTCCACTCTACAAAGACAGCAAACAAAATAAAACATCAGGAAGTGCAGAAGCAAATAAAAACACACACCTAAAATGGGGAGACAAAAAAGGGACATACAGTCAAAAAGGGTGGAAGACTCCCCACTAAAAGAGCTAAATGAAGTGGAGGTAAGCAAACTATCAGATAGGGAATTCAAAATAATGGTTATTAAGATGCTCAAGGAACTCACAGAACAACTACAAGGAAATGAGTGAGAACTACAACAGTATGAAAAAGGAAAAAGAAAGCATAAATAAAAACCAGGAAGAAATAAATAATAAAATCTCAGAAATAAAAAAAAAATACA